>JAVQIZ010074344.1:0-71425 GCA_036023535.2 Galaxias brevipinnis
GTGAAAGCTATTATTGAACCGTTTTGAATCTTGCATGCTATTACAACTGTTCCAAATGCATGAATAGATGCACAAATGTAAGGTCAAAATGTAACCCGTCAATTACGGTGTGCAGCGTAGGTTACATTGTTCATTGTTTAGGACACTCATCAGGATGTTTGCACATTGTATTATTTTTTCATTTATGGAAATCGTTTGGTTCATTGTTTTGGGTTTTTTTCTTAGTAAATGTACAGTTTTCTAAATAATATATTTTTTATTAAAGGAGATTTTTTATATAATCGACTAAATTATTCTATGTCTACGTTTAGTGTATGGCAACTGAGAAACGGGTTAGAGAGGTGTCAGGCACCTATTGTTTTTGCGGGGGCACAGTTTAACAACTCCTAAAATATTATAGGAAAAAAATGTCATAGGCAGCAAGATTTTCCTACCTATAATTTCGAGCCCTGACAAATATACCTAACACTGGATTTGATTTAAAATAATCGAGGGGGCACCCGCACCCTCTGTTTGAATGGGCACAAGGCCTCTGGGTTATAGAAAGTTGAGCCTTGGAATGTTGAATGCAGTAAAGGCCAAAAACGCAATCGCATGTTTTTTTAGCCTCACATCCAATCACGCTACAGCTTATGGCATTACCCCATATGTGGACTCTACGTTTTTATTTTGCATATGCATGAGAGGCTGATGTAATGGGCTTCGTCACTCAATTATCCTTTGTAGCCTTGTAACCTAACCCAGATAGGCTTTTCTAACTGTAAATGAGCTCGACCTAATTAAATTATTAAATCTTAACTCAACGTTATGTTAGTTTAAGTGTAAAATTTACATTTTAGACCTTTGCTTTAATTGCTCTCTTTGCTCCAAATGGTATTTGTCACGTCGTGGCCACTGGGGTCTCCCAGCATGTTGCTTGGGATAAATATAATATACTACAGTCGTTACTTCGAGTCGTCAACATCATAATAAATCAAGTTATTTCTGCGTCCACGTGTTTAAAACAAAGTTCTGATGCTAATTGTTGTTTAAATTTGAATTCGAACTGGATGCAGGCTCTCAAGAGTGCCATGCGGTGGCGCCCTTCTGTTGACGTCCAGTCTGCATGGCAGATGCATTAAAACATTCCTGGCCATCACGACCAAAAGCGCGGACTCCAAACAGACTTTGATGTAGCACACATCTGCAGATTGTGGCACAGTGATCTTCAAATTTCCATTGTTAAAAGAAGCTTAAATGTCAGAGACGTAATCTGAATTATATCGACCGACTGCATCAAATTGCATTTCTTTTAGTTTTTCATAGTTTTTTTTCTGATGGCATAGTATATTGGACTACCTTAATTTCAGTAGCCTACTCTTCTGCAAACTGTTGGAATCGATGCCAGCCGCTATGGAGAAAGATCAGGGATCATCAAATCAATATGGTTCTCTGGAATGCACCAAATGGAACCCAGATACATCAAACACAGGTAATATTAGATTATGTTAATTTGATAATGTGCAGCTTTGGAGAGAGAGAGACAGAGACAGAGAGGGAGAGAGAGATTGTATGTGCTAGTGTGAATGTTTGAGGTATTTTTTTTCACGGTGGCAAACACATAGTTAGGCAGTCACTCTGTGTTATATCTCTTACCCATTTCCTAGAAAAAGGGAAGACTGAAAATATAGCAATTGAACACCACATTACATTTCTGCTGTGGGAAAAAAATATTTTAGCCATGTAAAACCTTTGATAATGTAGTTAAGCATGGTTAAACTATTGGGGGCTTTTAATTCTGTAAATAATGTCATCAGAAGATATGCAGTTTTATTATTGAGAAAGTATAAAGTAATAAAGTAATCCTAAAAGTTCTGATTGGACTGTAATCAATTTACAAATATTTAAAATAGCCTGAGCTTATTACAAGTACAAAGTACTTCAGTAAGTAAACAGATAAATTAATCCTGATTACTTTTTGTTGACAACTACCCAACAATGTCTTATTTATTTCTAGTATTATTTCTACTGTAAGTTTAAAGTGATATTGGATAAATAAAGTACAGTGACTGAGTAGGTTCTGTGTGTTATGCTTGTAATATATGTCAAGTGTGTTGTCCTTGCTCACTTTCACGATAGCATTGAAGCACCAGACTCTCACACAGTTCAGGTAAAAGGCTACCACCACAGTCATCGTCACTCTCTCTCTGCCCAGCTCACACGGCCAGTCCTTAAGAGGTGGTGATGGACATCAAGATAATGGGTACTGAAGGGCAGATACGCCACACACTAGTGTCACTGGGAAATCTCTAGTGGTGTTTTTAAATCTTTTAATCAGTCGAATGGCAAGTTATATTTAAATACAAACAGTAAAGTGTTAATACATAGTAACAGACTGGAGTTTGTAGGGGCATTAGAAAGGTTGGATAGAGAGTTTGTCCGATTCCTTCAAACCAAAACTTATATTAGTAAAGTTCAGGCAGATAACACTGTGTCTGTGCGCCACTGAGAAGTAAACTGTCATACTGCGTATGCTCACACACACCAATCACACCCAACAGGCTGGCACCAATCCCGCTGTTCTCTGTGAATGAGGAAGTCTAATGAAATAGCAGTTATTTTTATACGTAGTATGTACTGCCCCTTAAGTAGGTGAAGAAAATGCTCCAACCTCCACCTTGGCTTATCTGTTAGTGTGTGTCAGGGGGGATTTTTAATGTTTTGGTCACTTAGTGTGTATGCAAATTTACATTACAACAGCGAACTTAATAAGTACCCAGTTCAAACTGTGTCAAGGCTTAGTATATTCACACGTAGTTCATTTGTTAAAGATTGATGAGTTTGTCTTGACTGAATTACTAATGACATGTTCATGGTCTTCTACGGATATTTTCTCATATAGTTTATATATTAAAAAACATATGATTTCATATTGTTTTAGGCATTTGGGAGAATTCCTTTCAAAGCAGCAATGAGCTACAGATTATTATTGAAGTGATATGGAAGTTCACGTTGGATCTTCTATTGACACCAAAGCAGAGAGTGTGACAAGACATCAGAATCATGTTCTGTTGAATCACTTCGCCTTAAGCATTGAATTCCAATCGCCAGTCAGCCTCTATACCCCAAAGGTCCCACGGCTGTCTTGATGAGCCTTTGCTGTCAGCCTGGTGAGTTTTAGTTACAAGAATGGAAGCCCCTGCAAAAAAAAAGCCTACACTTGCATCTACTCTATCTGTGAAGGTTAAGTGCTTTAGGTCTCAGAATTTAAAGCTTGAATTTCACTCAAGCAAGTCTACGGTATCAATGTAGGGATCGTCCAAGCCCTAGGAAGCTATGCTGTACTTACGCCGTTGTTTCCTTTCACTATACCACCCCAAGGTCACACCCATAGAGAGAGAACGGACAGAAAGGCGTTATATCTCTATGGTCACAACTGCACCTTTGTCTTATAGAATACTACTCGGTTTACTCTCTACAACTCTTTCTTTCGGCTCACTCAAAGGATGCTCTTTAGACTTCAGACTCTGGTCAGGTGGTCATTTCCCAAGGCCATGGGCGATCAGAATAGGTCCCTTAGCTCCGCTCTCGCGCACAATTCCTCAAAGATACTATCGCAGTGTAAGTAGTGCACCACGTTTGAAGGCAGAGACAGTGGCCTCACGAGGCAGCAGGGGTATTCATCCTGGCACTATGGTTGTGTATGTAGTGTGGGTTTGTGAGCCCTCCCCGATTGGGTCTCTTGTAGATACAAGGCTCTCTAGCGATGAACACGTTTTCTCCCTGGAAAGGATATTCATAGTGTGGATTGGTTTCTTTCTGCATATTTTTTATCTAAATAAGGAATACTTATTCCGTGTCTGTTTCTATTCTGGGAATAGAGGGTTAATAGATTCGATGTATTTTTTTGTATGGGAGACCACATTATATATAACATAATAATATGTATACATTATTCATTACATAGTATCTATTATATTTATATGAGTATGTGTCATAACAGCTGTAGCTTGTTCTTAGAAAATCGACATAGCATAGATTCCACACAGTATACACTATATGTGATAAAGTATTCATGAGCATTCTTTTCTCTCCAATTCATTTTCTGCTCCTTGGGTCCTATAGCGGCGAGTTGGTAGAAAAACACACAGTACAGGGAGATAGCTGTGTGAGCTAGCCATCCCTTAATCTCAAACACAGGAACCTCTTAGGTCTCAATTCGTACTTCCTGTCAATGTAATTAGACATACTGTTTCCTTTTCTACCCGCTGCACCTGTTTCTGCTGCACGTCGCCCGGGAAATTGGAAGCACTCTCGAGCATTCAAAAGCTTTTATGTGTCCCACCTAAACTCTAAAAATTAATGTGCAGATTTAGATTCAGATAAAAAAAGGCAAACTAATTTGACTTGAAATAAACTGTCACCTTGGCTTCCTCTCCCTCAGTGGATAGACACACCAGGCATGGTTTGACAGTCAGGCTGGGTTTGTCACTTTTTCTCTGCTGCCTCTGATCTAATAGGCTGTTCTGGCTCAATTCCTGTGTGTGCATTTTGTGTATATGCATTTCAACATCTGTTTACGTGTGTGTGTGTGTGTGTATGTGTCTGTGTGTGTATGTTGGCAGTCATCACAAAGAAGGTGGAAACATTGGGAGATATTTATTAATACCAGCTCATGCAGGAGTTATGCCTGCCATTGACACACAGTAATTAAGCCTCCGTTGCCCAACAGCCTGTAATTTCAGACCACATCGTTGGAAATTGGAGTCATTATGCTGCAGTTGTGTACCTGTTGCCTGGGAAGATTGCTGTGGGTGAATCTACTGTGTGTGTCTATGAAACAGAAACAAATAGACACTAAATGCAAAGACAGTTGTGGGTGCCTTATATTTATGGTCATACATGTTGCAGCAATTGGCTCAAACATTCACACAAAAAAAGTAACCAGTGCATATTGAAAGTCGTCATTTGACCAGATCTCAGGCCTCTTTGAAATGCCTCATTCTGAAGTTTTGGAGACGCAACTGTCCAATCTTTCCACTTGATGGATTCCTCTTTGTCCCCCTGGCCAGAGGAGGACGTGGTCTCCATGGCAGACTCCACCGTCACCGTGGATGACATCGAAGGGGAGCTCTCCAAGATCAACCGGATCCGAGACGTGCTGGTCAGGAGAGAGTCGGAGCTCCGCTACATGTAAGTGGCTTTTTCCTCCAGCGATTCTTTCTCTTATTCCCGTATGGGAGTGAGTGGAGGAGGAGAGGAAACAGCAGCATCCACGTCATTTGTATTCTGGATCGCCACTGCCTTTCTGTTACCCCTAAAGAACACCCTTCTCTCATCTGACAGCTTGACTGCAACGATAGAGAATTAGGTGTGTTAGTATGCGTGTGTGTTAGCGCCTGTATGTGTCTTTGTGTGAGAGACCGAAACAGGAAGAGCTGACCCTGTCATTGTCTGTTTGTTGGGAAGATGGCCTGCAGGTGAGAAAGCTAAGACACACTCGTTTTGTCCCCAGACTATGCACACGTAGTCCCCCCACACACACCCTCATACACACGCACACACTTCACTTACTCATTATCGCACATACACACACTCACCACCGTACAATGGGCCGGGACAGAGGGACAGGGAATCCAAAAAGTGAGGTTCACTGAGGATTTATGTGGACCCTCATTGTTCTGAGCAGTGGAGAGCAATCTGCCGTGAGATTTGAAATCAATACCAAACCCACACTGTCCAAGTTCTATTCTTAGGCATGCAAAGACTGAACCTTTTTTCTTTGTGGCACAGGGAATGAGAATATTTGCACTGTTCTTTTATCCTTAGGATGGACGACATCCAGTTGTGTAGAGAAATCACTCGTCTGAAGAAGGCCCTGCAGAAGCTAGTATCCATACCAGGTAGGAGGGACTGAGTAGAACAGACTAGCGTTCAATAGGACACGCTATTAGAATGTTATAACAGTTTACGATATGAAGATTAGAGAAATGTTTTGTGTGTACGATTCACCGACCGGCTGTGCACCCACCCCACATCACCTCATTCATGACTATCTTAAGGCTAGAGCACACACCCCAGGGGGTGTAAGGTCCACCCTGTGCTGAGGGCCCATGCGTTCCTTTCCGTTCCAGACCAGGACAAGTCGACCGAGGACAGGCAGAAGGAGGAGGAGCTCCTGCAGCAGATCCACAAGCTGGTGGAGACCAGAGACTTCCTGGTGGACGACGTGGAGTTTGAACGACTCAGGTGACCCCCTCTTCACCTTCTGATCCTCATTTTGTTTCATGGTTGAAAGTAGGCTTGATTAATTATAAGCCACTCATGTTGTTTAAAGATGAATGTGTCGTTTATTCATTATCTTTTGAGGAAATTGGGCAGGCAAATTTTTTTAGGACGTGAGGGCTCTCTGCGGGGTTCTCACTTTAAGAGCATGTTGGGTATAATAAAAAAGTCATAAAGAATGTGACAATGTAAATAAAAAATTTTAAAGAGGGATCTGGAATATTGTAAAGTCAAGACCTGGGCTTCCACCGAAAGCAGCACAAGCAAATGTTGAAATATAAGGTTTCTCTTACCGTCATACGCGTTAACGTGTCACGCCCTCAGGGGACTCTGGGAGGTGTGACTCAGGAAGTAGGGAGCGACAGAGCGATAATTGATTGTTGGGCGGCAGGCAAAGAAACTTAAAGAGAAAAGCTACCATGTCACAGTTAGTGAAATAAACTGGGCAGAATCTTTTTTTTATTCTCTACATTTTACTTCTCTTTTCCAAAGGGAGAAGGAGGAAGACAAAGAAATGGCAGAATTCCTCAAGTCCAAGTCTAAGACCACAAAGAAGAAAGGTATTTCAGATAATTGGCATTTTTCCTTTTTTAATGGGATGGTTAATTGTTTCTCATATTAAAGAAATTAGAAATGACTAGCTTTTTTGAAACTGTTTGATGGGATTTCGTTCGAATAAGAATTCTGTCTCATTATTTTGGACAATTTTATTCTTTCTTTGGTTGAATGTTTTTTTTTGGCCTAGACCTAAAAAAGCATTGATACAGGATACATTTTGTTTGAACCCTAAAATATAAGTAATTAAGTGTCCCACTAAGAAGATATCTTTGTAAAACTTCCTTTTGCATGGTATCCCACAAAGCCCTTGAAGTCACTGTGTGTGTAAATGTCTTCTTAAAGTGTATGTGTGTGCACGTGCGCGTGTGAGAGAGTGAGAGAGAGAGAAAGCGAGAGGGTGACAAAAAACAAGTAAGAGAATGAGTTATTACTTTTGGATTGCATTCATTCCATTCTACTTAGCTGCTCCTTAGTTGTGTGGAGAGGAGAGAGTGTGTGCATACAGGCATATATTTTGTCACACAAATCTGGCCACCTGGGCCACCACTTTGACCTCCGACTGACCCCCTCTGTCCTCCAGGCACCAGCCCATCCAGGAGGACGGCAACAAGGGCCCAGCCGACCTCGTCTCCCTTCAGCAAGACGGGCATGACACTCCTGAAGGAATGCTGCGGCTTCACCTGCTCCCTCATGTAGTCTTGAGCCGCAAGGAGGGACCCCAGAAAATGACCTTTTTGAGGGGCAAAGAGACAAGGTGGCCACCTTAAGCTTTCGGTTTCAATGTTTCCACCTGAGAAAGAGATGAAGCGCGGATGGACGAGAGCCCCATTACAGGGACATGGGATGCAGGGATGTGACACTAAAATTACGATTTATTTTTTAACCTTCCAGTGTATGAATGGACACCTTAAATGTCTCTCAGTTTCTCTTTTGCCTCTTACTATTCCACATTCTCTAACCATGCTAACATTGCCATCTTGATAATGCTGATATTATGTATTGGCAAGAGAACATAATAACAGCATTCTAATTAGACAGTGCACAAACAGTAGCTAGCCAGAGTCAGCATGACACGCCTGACATACTGATAGAACTTGATAATTTCAATTCAGAGAAAACATTGCTGAAGTTGACATTACGCAACTCTCACTAGGTACATACTTGCCTGTCATTTAAAACCCTATCAAATAAGGTTGGACCTCAATGAGAGCATCAGAATGCAAACTAACTAATAAGTCATAAGATATTTGGTACACTGGTACTTATCATGTAGTCCATAGCCAGAAAATCATCCATCCATCCATCCATCCATTAGCTATACCGCTTAACCTATGCAGGGTCGCGGGGGAGCTGGAGCCTATCCCAGCCGACACAGGGCGAGAGGCGGGGTACACCCTGGACAGGTCGCCAGTCTATCACAGGGCCCAGAAAATCATTATTATTATTATTATTTTAATCAATTTAGCAACTTAACAACTTAGCTCACATTTAATTAACCTACAGTAGAACTCAATTTTAATTTATTTACAATGATACACAAACTCATTTATGGTGGCCCTGCTGGTCTGTATAGCAGCCCATTAGGACTAATCCATATCATCAAAAGGCACCCTGGAGAGGCTGCTCGTTAAGCACCCCAGAGGGCACTCCAGCTTACAGGCATGTGTCAGTGTGACCTGCCAATCACAGGTTGGGGTCTGAAGCGCATCTCTGAAATCAACGACTTCATTGCCAAGAACGGTCATTGCCTTAGCAACCAAAACCTAGGAATGTCTGTATCGACTTTGTAAAGCTATGGGTTTTTCTATTTTCATGAAGTGCTATCGAAAAAAAAAAAAGGTTCCACATTGATAAAAAGACAAATGTAATAATTGGTGCACCCTTAAATCATTTTTAAGTCAATTATGTTGTCTATCAGGTACATGTAGTGATTCCCTAGGTGGCCACCCTGCCAAGAGAAAATAGTGGAAATGCTCAAACGCACATACATCCCAAAGTCCATAAACAAAATAGTAAAGATACTAAAGAGTAGGATGAAATTTAGGAATTAACTTTATGAGTCTTGATCGTCAGTAGAATCTGTACCAATTCCTGTCCAGAAAGCCATGGGCAGCGCAGGGAAAGGGCAAACTTGTCAATCAAACTTCGTAATCCTGTGACTCTGAAGTGATCTCTGTGCTACGCGCCGTCTTGTGTGTGGGACTGTGCTTCGGTGTAAGTGGAAAAGGGATGAAATGCAGACAATTTGATGTGCAGGCGACAGGTAGCTGTCACTGATTTGTTGCCATGGCCACCTACGGTTTGTGTTGATGGAATGTCTCTCTTGCAGAGCTTCTTTTTTTTTCTTGAGTGTATAGAAAGCTGCCATGGGTGTGACACTGAATTAAAATGAATGCACAGAGCCCAGATCTCAGCTATGGCCCAAACTATGTCTAATTGGGCTAGATGGCTAACCTAAAGCTCCAATGCTAATGCCGATATGCCAATCCCCTCACAACACACATTATTTTTGCCACGAATTTGACACCCCATCCTTTGGATTTCCCACATATTCTGTGTTGCCAATTTTAACAAGCAGATACTTTGAAAGTACAAAGTATTGACTGCAGTCAAAATGTAAGAAAATATGTGCTTTAAATTACATTGAGATTGAGTTCAATGATCTTCTGTTTGAACTTCACACATTCAACTCTTGTGATTTCCATATGTAGTTCTTTCGCTTGTTTAAGACTCCAAGACTTGTTTCACTGTCCAAGGTCATTCTTCCTGTGTGCCCTCTTCATTCCATTGCTGTCTACATTCGCTCTCTCTGTATCGCTTTCTCTCTCTCGCTCGCTCTTGCTCTCCCTACTCCACTGTTGATGTTAGGATAGTCAGTGAAGCCTGAAGCATACCGTGCTTCTGTCAGCTTAGCTCTGATCGTTGGATGTGAAGCCACTTCTCATGAATCCTGTCAACCAAACAAGCTACCACTAATGCCCTTTGCTTGGTCCTGTCAGAGTAAGTGAATGTGCCCATATAGTGACATTTTAGGTAATGAAATACCTTGTCATGAAAAGGAAAACAGAAATTTATAATTTTTCTATTGTACCAAAATCTGTGTCGTATATCGGTTATATTTCTGTGTTTGTGAACTTTACATTATTAATGTAACATATTTGTATATATTATACTTGGTCTATATTTAAAAAAAAAAAAAAGTCATGCTATATTCTTTCTGTCAAACTTTTTATTTATTCATTGCCACATTTACACAAAATCTATTTGCAAAAACATTTTAAAAATACGTGTGACGATACAAAATGCTGCAAGATTAAACAGCATGTTAAGGGATCATGTGTTCCACATATTTTGAGATTGTGAAGACTTATGTTGTTACCATGTGAAAGACTTGTATTCTGTATATTAAAATACGATTAAATTAAATATGAACTATTATTTGTTTTAATGTAGGCAAACCCGAGTCTAGAAAGTGCAAGTTGTACAGTTTAATCTTAAATGCACCAACACAGTTCTTTCATCTCAGCTGGATTGATACGAGCTGCCCTCACTCATTAGCCGATCACTGGCAGGCACCAGGAATCTAACTCTGTACGCGCTCCCACCCGGGGCCAGCCAGCTTAGTGCTTTCATGTTGCCACATAAAAGGCAACGATGATTAGTAGGTTTTGAACGTTTCATTATTTTATACATATTTCATTGATTTCAAAGTAGTAGTTAATATTGTAGGTAGTCGTAAATGATTATGAGTAAATTAATAATAAAGAAGAAGTTCCCACCATAACGTTACACCACATTTGGAAAATACTTACTAACTAAACAATCTGCCTGTACCTGCCTTTTTTGGGCCAGTATGTGGGCTACAATCCCTAGGCATAATGGCAAGGGGAAAACCATACAGTATGTGACAGCGATAATTACTACTTTCTTCTGTGAAACAAGATAAACTATTTATGAATTTTTATTAAAACTATCCTTAAACCATTCTATTTTTTGTGGTCAGTAAATAATGTAATCTTCTTAGATAACCACAGTTGTGCACTTGACTGATTATACACTACAGGTATATACAGCTCACAATTTTGTGCCTTTCAACCAATCAGACTCATTCTTCTTCATTCTCTCCTAGCATGTGTCCAGCTGAATAATCAGGTGATTAGGATGCAGCTGGTTTCCAGATCTCCATTCTACTGCCCTGCTCATCTCCTTCTCATTACATTAAGAGCAACTCAATGCAAATTGATTTCCACAAGAATGCAAAAGTCATTGGGCCCAAGCCAACCTTACTGTCACAGAGTGTGTGGTAATTGAAGTCTATCACCTTAGATGAAAAGCCTGGGCTACAGCCCATGAATACATTTTATAAGAATAAGAATCATCAAGCAAATATTTTATGCAAAAGAGAACCATCTGATTAACACTGTGTCTAGACTTGTGTGTGTGTGTTAGAATGAACAGTTTTTTGTACGTCTCACCTCTGTCTGCTTGTGTGTTGCATGCTCTTTTTACAATGGTGTGTTTTCAAATACATATTTTATAGACTCACATTAGGCCCCTTGACATTTGTGGAGGATTTCTCTCGAAATTAAGCCACTTATCAAATAATGAAGTGCCAAATTGATGAAAATGTCATTATCATTCAATGTGACGCGTTTATAGCACCGTCTCAGGTCATCTGTGTGCTGTTGTGTCTGTGATCTTGTCTAAACTTTATGCTTGCGTTTACATTACTGACTTGGCTCTATCACATTTGTCAGATGGTAATAGCATCTGCATGGATGATTGCCCGTCTAGTTATTCATACGTTGACCACAAATGTAATGTCATGACATTATTTTCTACTGTCTTCTAGCCAGACATTCTTATATAAATGTTGGATAACAAAGCGTGAATGCCAGTGCATAGTGAAGTTCCAGATCGTAACTGGTTGCTGAAATGACCTGGAGGACCTCTGACCTTTTAATGAAAGTGTGACGAGATCATGATGATGCTTGTGATTGCCATGACAACAGGCGTCAGAGGAGGGTGTGTGTTCTCAACCTGCCAAGTACACACAGTTTTATTCATCTCCCTATCCTGAAAAGTGTGCTACATTGCAGAGCCACTGCACGGCTTATCACCGGGTCTCAGGCAAGCACACACATCGCCATGGGTACCATAATCTAGACACCCTGCAGGCCTGAATCATGTCAATGTATATCTGATCTGATGGTCTGGCACTCACTGTAACCTCACAATGAAACCAGCAGTGGAGTGGGTCACTGCTGCACGAACAAAGCTCCATGGTTTGGCTAGGGGAAGCACGCAATAGACCTCTCAAACATAAAAAAAGGAAAAGAAAAAAACAGGAATTGATACTGAGTCTTGGAGATGTAAATGGCCGTGTTTTTTTTGTGTGGGTGTGTGAAACACATCTCCTGGTCCTTAACAATAGAACATTCCTCTACAGTGGCCTTTCAGCAATTTGTGAGACTTGTGCAACTGGGTCAGTCAGTTGGTGAGTTTCATTCACATTCACTGAAAACCTATTTAAATATTGGGAAAGTATATATATATATATATATATCGAGTAAAGGGATGCCTCACAAACCAGAAATGGACCTAACTTCACCTTTGAGGGTATTTTTTCTCCCAATACCATTCGCACACATAACCTGTTTTCTGGGGCACCAGGCCAGAGCCATTCATTTAGATTGTGTGGTCTAATGGGTCCAAATGTAATTTAACTCTAAGTGTGAGCTAATCATCGATATTCCTTCCTGGGAGCAAAGTCACAGAGAAATGCATACTGTCATACACTAGCTGTGACAATTATTTGGCGTCAAAATCCACTGCATTAGTCGACAGAGAGGACTGAGGAAGTATTATTGTTGCATATAGGCCTATAGGCCTTTCACCAAATGCATCACATATCCTGGGGAGGTTGATTGAGGAGTGGGATTTCTACCAGAGTTCTAAAAAATGGAAGGGAGGTATATATATCCCTTTTTTCATACTCTCTCTCTCTTTCTCTCTCTCCCTCCCTCTCTCTCTCTCGCTCTCTCTCTCTCTCTCTCACACACACACACACACACACACACACACACACACACACACACAAACAACACTCAGTTCAGTCATAGGGGGTGCAATGTAACCTTATAACATATAGTATACAGTGTGCAATTAGCCACCAACCTTCAACTCCCCACTGTTTCTTAGCAACATGCTAATACCGTGGGAGTTATCAAGTTGATCTTATAAATGATTTACCAGAAAAGTAAAAAGCAGCTGTCATGTAAAACCATTGTTATTGTAAAATATGAATGTCAATTTATTGTCAAGAGTCGCTATTTTAGTTTATAAAATTGTAAGAAATTACATTACATACATACATAATTTTAAAACAGGTGAAATACATTCCTGAATTGGGAATGGGCTATATTGAATGGCTTGAAAGCTGAAAATGTATATACACGTACTGTATATAGTTTCAATTAAAAAGTCTTGTTTCTCAAGACCGGACATTGAATTAAATTCATTACACAACAGACCAAAAAAAAAGCGTGTTTTCTGCCTGTGGCAAAAAGGATATTGTTCACCATAAATCTCTAATGAATAGAAATTAAATTACCTTTCATTACTTCCTTAGGGTCAGATGATAAAATTCAATTTTCCACCTGCTTATAAATTTCTCATGGCGTAGGCTAAAATCGTCAAGTAAGACATCTACACTTCTTGTCGTAGAGGGAAAACAACCTACAGTGGTAGGCAGTTATAACCATAAAATCCACATACATTGAGAATTGATGAAAAGGTATCACTCACCGTAGTATGTAATCAACTGTACACTGTACACTTAAACTCTACACTTGCACGTTGCATTTGCATCCATTAAACCTATTACACCACAATGATCCTCGAAAATGGGAAAGCTAATTAGAAGATTAAGATGGTGCATTTACATGGAAGTTTGCGGGCCATTCCTCATAACTTAAAATAGCAGCCATATTTACCAGCGTAATTGTAGGATTATATAGATATTGCTGACATCGACTGATTTAATGTGATTGGTTAACAAAGCCAGCCAATGTGAATTGGTATCCTGTGTTCATCCAGCTTGTTAGTAACTCCACAGTTCAATATTTTTATTCTTACTGTTACTATGATTAATATGGTTATGTGTAAGGACATACCAGAAAATACACCTGAGAAAAACACATTAGGGCTTCACGAATGACAAGTTACTTCGGATCCTTTAAAGAGAAATGTTTGATGAAAAGCGTCTATCAATCTACCAGGGTTAAAAGATAGCTTTCAACAAGTTGTTGTTTGGAGTGTTTGCAAAAGCTCAAGAGAGAGAGAGCGCAAAAGAGTGTGTGTGTGGATAAATAAGTCCATTACAACAAAAATAGAGACCGTGCGCACTATTTGTCCTTCTGTGTAAACAGTAAACAGTGGTGGCACAGGGCGTGCTATGGGACGTGTCTGGGTAATTACCACTGTCTGTTAGTGTGCAGGAGATAATGACTGGAAGTTGTGGTTAAGCTCACCTCTGTCTCTGATTGGTCTGTCCCTGTACTCAGTCCAACATCGCTATTCCCACCTTCCCACTCTCGTTTGGTTTATTCGAACTCTGTCACCAGATACAAACAAAAAGCCCAGATATTTCCCCCACACTTCACCTTCCTTGCAGTCTCAGTGCTGCAACAGTAAGGCTCTCCGCTCAGACCCTCTGTTTCAGCTTTCAAACCTCATCCCCTCTGTCTCCAATGTTGCTTTTCCTTACCTTGTTATTTAATTGTTGTCGATTTCTGCCAAAGGATATAGTCAAAAAATTTGCGTGTTGACTGACCCAACCCGAGGCCAAACACAAAGGCCAGGTGCAGTATAGATCATATATGGGCCTCTGAAGTAACATGAAAGACCAGCTGAGACCAGGGGATAGTGATGTATCGCTGGATGTTTCAAAGACTCCTATCCTAGGAGATACATGGTAATATTATGGTCATCTGATGAAACACATTTTCCTATTCATTCGTCTCTTCAATTGTGACCTTTAATGCATATTTATTTATATGTATGTATTTCAGGAAGTAATAAGTATCTACTTATGGAAATGTAATGACACGGGTCCCATGGCCTTGGCCCTTGCTGATAGATAAAAAGGGGGGTGGAATTTGCAGACAAGTTGACTAAAAGACAAAGAGAATAAGGCCTTTCGGTTGGAGGTACTATGATTGGAATGTCTCAATAAGCACAGGTGCTGTGGCGTCATGAAGGAGCAAAGTGCTGGGCTGGGTGACACAGGACTATCAAGCCACGGCAGAACAGAGAACGAATCGTGTCCTACAAGACCTGATGAGTCATCCGCGCATCTCTCTGTGACAGAATGACGCAGATCAGTGGGGGGCGGGGATTAAAAAGGTGGTTGGTAGATGGATGCTGGAGAAGACAACTAGTATGAGAGAGTAGATGGATTAATATACATGGATATAAGAGAAAAGAGTGCTGGGGTAAACATACATGGCAACAGACCTGTATACAAAGTTATCAATCAAATTACATTTCTTTAATTGTTGTGACCTGTACAGCAACGGTTGTTCCTAAACTTTTCCATGCCCAGAACCTCCAGCACCTCTAGTCCTTGCGTTAGCCGCAAATATAATTTATATAAAGTTCATATAGATATATTGCTACTTTGTCAGAATGATAAGTTATAAATTATAATAAATATAATATAATATAATATAATATATAATTATTATTTTTCCAAGTTTATCAAAATAGCAAACTCCAATATATGATCTATGCTTTTACAAAGGGGGGATTTAAAGATACAAGGATTATCATAATAAAAAATTTTGGGAGTTGATTAAATCATACCAAATAACAATGACATTTAAATATTTTCGATTTTACTGGGGTTGCCTGAAATAAATTGCTCTCAATCATAACAGTAAACAGTAAACTCTTAAAGAGTTTTCCATATATATGTTAAGTAGGTAATGTTTCTGGTCATAAAAGAAGTATACTCACCTTTCATCAATTACTGGAGAAAACAGTTGTGCGACCTTGGTTAGTCTGACCTCTGCTGATGAAAGTATGAAGTTCAGTTCAGTTCAGCTTTCTCCATAGAATAAAGGCAGGTGGATGGGCTGATAAAGCACCTGGTATGCATTATTTAAAAATAACTTGGTATAAAAGTCAAGTCAAAAAACTGGAGTTAGGCTTTAACGCTTTAAAAATGTGAAGTATTCTTACGTTCACGTTATCTGTTTTCTATGTCAAGTTCTGTCTTCTATGTCCAGCAGAGGGCGGTATTTGAGCACATTTTGAGAATTCAAATGTTGGACAATAGAAATGCTATGCCTTTTTTTATTTAATTAAATCTTATAGACATTTGATACAACGCAATACGACCATGTAATACGATACAATTCAAACAATAGGGAATACAGAAATTAGCATCTACTCAGGATCAAACATATTGTTTGGTGTACTCTAATCCGAGTGCCGAGTGGGTGATTTATGGAGTGACAGGGCAAGGCAAATCAGTTGGATAATTATAAACAAACAGAAGTGTCAAAACGGCAGTCTTAGTTTAATGGGTGGAGGAATATATGGGAGCCACGAACGAAGGAAGACAGAAGTATATTCCCAGAAAAAATTGCGCACAGGATATTCCTCCCATCTGCAGGTACACTTTGGCGCTAGACTACTGCAATAAAGTTTCCCGATGGAAATTAGTTTAAACCAATCCCATGAAGGCACCGGCGTTTGAAATCCAATGGCAATGTAGCATTGAACAGTGGGTGTGCCGCAAAAAAAAGCCCCGCGCCGCATCCATCCTGCATGCTGAGTTTGGTTGAGAGGGAGTTGGATGGTGGTGGGGGTGTACCACTGATGAGAAAGCTGCTGAAAGAAGTGAATATTTTTGGACATTTTATAAATTATTAAAGGAATATTACTGGGCACAATATTTTTTTTGGTTTCCAATAGTTTCTTCGTGTACTGTACCAGGTGAGTTTTTTGGGAAGAGAATAGTTTTTCTAAGGATGCTCAAGTGGTTAGCTAGCTAACGTTAGCAAGCTAACTCATTATTGTGCCTTGACTTTTCAATGATGGAGGACCTAAGCTAAGCTTGCGGTTAGCCAACACCATAAGGCTAGCTAGTATACTGGTGTTAATAAATTGTGATATATCTCGTTATGCATTTGGTAATATTCTTACAGATTATTGGCGAATGTACTTAAATTAAAAAAATTTGGTTTGGCTTGAAATCTTGTTGGCCAACGTTATATATCTTTGGGCGACCAACACCCACTGCCCAGTGAGGATGCATGTTGCGGGTGGCGCCTGCTTCTGCAACTCAATCCTTTTGATAGAATCTACGGTCTGTTAGTTTTGACAGATTGTTTTATATACATTTCATAGTGAAACTAACTAAAATAAATTAATATACTCAAATTATAACCTACCCGCCTATTAAAAATAGATAGATAGCTATTCAGTGAACCATATATAGATAGCCTCAGCTGCCACCAATCTTTTGTAGATTTCGGCCTGTCCAAGCATTTTATAGCACGAGCAAGTAATTTGAATTAACTATAGAAGAGTAGGCAGTTCAGTGACAGCGCTGACAGGCCAGCAACTAGACTATTATTATTACTTTATTAGAAATGCAATCTATGATTGATCATATTTAGCCTAAAAAGAAAGTGAAGAACTACTTTTCAATAAAATTTGGAAAGTGATCTTGGCATTTTTCAAGACTTAACCTGCCAGTACATTATATACTGACTGACTGAATGCACTGACAAAGCAGTGCGCTTGGCATTAACAGCTCTCTGATCCCTCCAACCCATGACCTGACCCAGTTTCGTATTGTAAACATGTACTTGATTGTAAATATCCTATCAGCCACATTAGCGGCAGGATCCCTTGAAAAAAGACAGCATGTCCCAAGTCCTTAAGTGTCATTGAGAACAAAAGTGTTACTTTGTCCCTTTTAAATAGAGGCAAACCAAGATTCCTCGGCCAGAGTGTCAATAGATTGTCCTCATCAGACTGCAGAACAGGTTACATAGAAACAGCTGCATAATCATTTTTGCGAGACAGGCACTGCTGAGAATGTTATCAGTCATCATTAGTGAAATCAATGACTCCCTAGTTGAAGTGGGTCAGTGTGTACACTACATGTGCTTCCATGTTTGTGATCCTATTTTGATGAATGATTTCAGAAAGCACAGACTTTGAGTAAGCTCTCTCACCCCTCTAATCCTTAGCATGACATTTTGTAGGCACAGAATAAGAAGTGCTTGCTGGTTTCTTAATACCACAGCTGGATAGATTTGTTGACAGCCTTACTTTTATGTTTGCGGTGTGACACTGAAACGGAAACAAATTACGGGTACTGTATTTGTTGAGCATCCCTCCAATTCCAAATTTCCAACCCTGGTTCCAGGTGGTCTACCCTGAAATGGCACAGCGGAGCGGACAGGAGGACCCAGAGCGGTACCTGTTTGTGGACCGCGCCGTGGTCTACAACCCGGCCACACAGGCAGACTGGACAGCCAAGAAGCTTGTGTGGATCCCCTCGGAGCGCAATGGCTTTGAGGCCGCCAGCATTCGCGAGGAGAGGGGCGACGAGATGGTGGTGGAGCTGGCCGAGAACGGCAAGAAGGCCATGGTGAACAAGGACGACATACAGAAGATGAACCCTCCAAAGTTCAGCAAGGTGGAGGACATGGCCGAGCTCACCTGCCTGAATGAGGCCTCGGTGCTGCACAACCTGAAAGACCGCTACTACTCGGGCTTAATTTACGTGAGTATATAAGAATTTCACATTTCCAATAGACCTAAAACCACATGCCCTTAAACACCTCCCTCGTCTTAACCCTGGGCTTTGATAAATCAGCCATCATGTCCTAGATGGGCTGCATATCCCTGGTGATTATGACCCACTTAGTGACACACATTCCTGGAATAGATGGAGAGCTTGTATTCCTGTGGTTTCCCCCCTTTGTGGCTGAGACGGAAGTATAGAAGATTAGGGGATGAGGTCACTCTGGAATGCCAATGATGCTGAGCTTTCATTTCATCACTATTAAGTTTTGTACATGGAGGCATACTTAGTACAGTACAACACCAAATAATTAGATGCACACGTCTTAATAGTCTTTCAGCCCTGCTATTTCCGTGGAACGCTTTTTTTTTTACATTATAATTAGGCTTCTTACAAAGTTGTGTGAGGAATTTGCTATCGCAGTTCAAATGGTGTGATGTTTGCTCTGCCTTCCAAACTACGGCCCACTGTTCACAATGCTGCGAGGCCATTGCTGAGGCAGCCTGGCTGGCGTGGGCAGCTGGCCGTTGTGATACGGTACATGTCTGACCAGCTCCATGTTGCCACCGACAACAGCTAATGGCTCGGTGACAGACGGCCGATGAGGGGGAGTGTCCCTTAGCCAGGGAAAGCCCATGCTGAGTCACGCATCAACCACACAGCCGTAACAGACCTCTTTGTCTCCACTGATAAGCAACAGCGGGCCTGTTTGAATAACTGGCATTTTAAGAGGCGGTGTCAGAAACAGACATTTGTTCACGTCAAAACACCATGTCCTGTGTCCATTGTTTTTCCATTCCTTTCGTCTTTGTTTTCTTTTTTTTTGTCTAGCCGTTAGATCTGAGCGGTTTACACACTCTATAAGATGGTTTTACAATATTGGGTTTTTGGTGTAACCAATCAGCCTCTTAAAAACACCCTACATATACTTTGACTGTAACTAAGTGTGCATCTAATGGACATTGGATTAAGCAGCCTGCAGATCTCTGTTGCTCAGCTACTTAGCGTTCCAGGGTCCCTTTGTGGTCCTCTCCTACTTTGATGTGAGCGCCCCTGACTGAGCCAAAGAAAGAGGCTGACATAACTTCCATGATGACTTCCACCTTCTCAGCGTGTGGTTTTCTGAAGCCGATAATCATGGTTTCACTAATAGAACAGTCATATTTTCATGTCTACAATGTAGGGCCCTATTTCACAATTTTAGTTGCTGTTGCTAAATAATTGGCTTTTGTTATAGAAAGAGTGTGAAGAATTATTAAGTAGGTTATATGTGCTTGTTTAAGTAGCATATATTCTTTTGCACGGTGACCAGACCGTTATTTTAAGATGGTAAAGACAACAGTCCTAGGCCTGGGGCTTTGAATCGATGCTTGTACGTTGGCAACGCACTGCCATGGCAAAATCCTTAGTGCAACCTTAATTTTTCAAGTAAAAATATTCATACAAATGCGGTCCAGTGTTATATTATCTATTTCTGCCTAAATGCACTTAGAAGCTTTGTTGTGTCTCTCATTGAAATCCTTATGCATATCCCACTAGAGCGGTGGTCTGTTCAGTCTCTTTTCCACAAGGCGTAGCACTTAATGGCACCGTCAAGGCGTTACTGGTGCGAAATTCTCAATAGGTGCTGCCTGTGAATGCTGTACCTGTGCGATGCTTAGTTTCATCAGCAGCGGAGGACAGTCTTAAGGTTTACATGGCTTAACATTAGCACATGTTAGCAACATTTTGGTTTTATTATTTGATTATGGAAACAATTGGCGGACACTTATATGCATTCTTTCTCAAATAATAATGTCTGCTATGACGTTCCCGAAATAATAGTTTCCACTAAGTCTCGCCCCCTGCCTTGCCCCCATACCCACACCTCTACACCAACAGCTTATTTCCACAAGAATCACAGTCAATGACTCCGCTTTTTTATGAGCCTTGGCCCATGATTTATTTCAATAAAGCCCACAGAAATGTATCTGCTTCAGACTTTAGCCTGGTGTCAGGCCGGTTTGAGAGAGTAGCACATCTGAAGACAAACACAATCCAAAGGGCGTATCGGCAGGCTCTGTTGAACCTCTCGCACCCACGTGTTGCTCCAATGTCCTCTTCCTTCGCCTACACCAGGCCTGGCCTACACCATGATGCTGCACGTAAACAGCACTAGAGATGACAGCTTTTTATCCATAAATTCCTACTCTTAATATGATCTGTGACTTGGTAAACTGTAGATTTAATTTAAATGGAGTGAACCTAGCTCTTAGAAGTCTTAGAAAGTAGGGCCGCCACCCTTCACTTCAGAGAAACTTGGCCTCTGCCAACTGTCTACTGGACATTTCCGGAGTATTTGGAGTCCATTCAAGTGTGTGCCGCAGCTCTCCTCTGTGGAACAAAGTTCTGGAGTTGCTCGGATGTAATGCACTGCACACTGAAGGCTGAGAGGCTGCCAGGACCTTTGCTCGGGTGGGCTGCCACATCCCCTCTTCTGCTGAGACCCAGTAATCCCGCAAGTACCCCCTAGGGGCCACCTTCAAGGCTGGGCAGCTGAGTCATCTCTCCCCCAGCTGCCTTTTCCACACCGGGGGTTATCTGTCTGCCTGCCACTGGGCCATCCATAGGGGGTCGGGAGGGGGCCGTTGCCCCACATCCCTACTGCCAACTTGAGGTTACGGAAAAAATCAAGAAATGAATGTCTGCTGCATTGATTGGCCCAGGCCTGCAGAGTGAGCTCTGCATGTTATGTTTGCTTTCTGTTGCACCCTGAATGCTGAATGATTACGCCAATGATAGGACATGGTTAACAAATTACTTTTATTTAATTTATTTTTTCTGCACCCCTCTGTAAAAATATAATTTTGAATTATATGGAGAGTTTGAATTATTACCTGCCTCTAACGTGGTAAATGGTTTGTTTCCGTGATACATGATAGAATAACGCTCTCTACAATCAAGCTGCACCTTTTCAATTACATTTCCAATAGATCTCTTCTGTGCTCCCACTAGGATGTTGTTTTGTTGAGCCCGTGGCCAGGCTGGAGCATATCTGTGTCTGAGGGATCTATGTACATTTGACAGACTGGCCATCTGGCGAGCCGCCCCTCCTCCCCAGTCCCCTAGTCACTCCCCAGCACACCCCAAAAGCACAGCATGCCCTCCAAATTTTCCAGCCCGTTGTTTTTGTCACCACAAACAGTCCTTTGGCGTTTTAAAGAACTGCAAGAAATGCCAGACAAATTATTCACCACACATAAAGCTCTATGTAGCCCCGGAGATTATATAATTCTGTTGTTGTTGGTGCCACCACTCTGGTGAATTCAGTTCTTTGTGAGATGCCTATATGTTTTGTTTTATCAGGGTGATTGTGGGGCCGTGTTATCACCAGCCAGGCAACAGGCACGGTGCGCTGCTCAGGGCCCTTTAGAGGAGCCCGCCGCTCCCCCTGCACGCCGTGGCCATGCTGCCATTGTTCCCGCTTCGCCACTGGGTTTGCGGGCCCTGGGCCCCCCGCAGCCCACTGGCTGCCACACACAACATAATTACAGGAATGTGGCTTTGCAGCGCAGCCAAGCAGATAGACGGAGCTCCGGGCGGGGGAGTGACAGAGAGGTGGAAGAGAGTACCAAAACCTTAGGCCAGTGGGCGAGTGGAGCGAGAGAGAGAGAGAGAGAGAGAGAGATGGGGTGTTGACTCCCCTCTAGTCAAGGGGCTGTACCAGCCGCAGACATGGTGGGGATTAACTGTTGCGTGGCCTGCCCTCCATTGCCCGTCTGCATCAGTTTATTAGCTGATGCTATATGGATTAAAACTATCCCCCATATTGCTGCCTTTATATTATTTCATTTTTGGGATTGGGATTTTAGGGGTTTGTAACTCTTAACTAAACCTTTCGATTCGGTTTGTTTTAAGCACAATTTGATAACTTTTCAGTACAGCATAAAATCATTTATTTACAAATGTATAGGCCCACATATTTCTTGTTCAATCTGTTTCATTTGTATTGCTGATGTTTTTCAAATTTGATTGTTTGCTTAGTCAAGATTTTTGTTTAGATTTTGCTGGAAAAAAATTAAACTTTGTAAGTTGCAAATATAGGACGTTGTAGTAGCTCATTCACTCTCACGGGAGTAGTTTGATAGATAGTAAATTGTTTATTCTAATCTGGGAACTGTTAACTCCCTAATAAAGCCTTAGCTAATGCTGTGGGCCATAGTAAATATTTTCAAGCAGTAATGAAGGGTGGTCTTCTATCCAAGTAGTCAAAGAAAAGATGATAAGGTTGAGTCTGTGAAGGAGAGCTGAGAGTGCATGATGCATTTCAAATAGGTGACCGGTATTTCGCCAGCAGTCTCTTTTTCTGCTCCCTGACTTAAGTGGTTCAGAAGTGTATTATATTCATAATATTATTACTATATTAAGTGTTTACATTTTTCTTGGTACAAATCCAGTGTGAATATGTGATATTTATATTATTTATATAGTTATATAAACACTTGTTTTCCCTCTTCTTTCTGTGTTTAAATGTTATGCTGGCAGTAGTTTACATTCCTTTAAGCTACCAGGGCAAATGAGAGTGCTATGCTGCATTTTGCACATACAATAATTATATTCTTACAAGGAGAAAAGTTTCAATGAAACACATTTTATTGATACATCCTATACTCTCTTTCTCACAGACATACTCAGGACTCTTCTGTGTGGTCATAAATCCCTACAAAAACCTGCCCATCTACTCAGAGAACATCATAGAAATGTACAGGGGCAAAAAGAGGCATGAAATGCCCCCTCACATCTACGCTATCTCAGAATCGGCCTACAGGTGCATGCTACAAGGTAAGTCGCCATTGTTTTTCTTGAAGTCATTTTCCCCCAATTATATTCCCTCTTCACAGCAACACCTTTTTTGAGACATAGGTATGAAGTCAACTCCCTGCCTTGAAATGAGTAGTGTTGATTCCACTTCAGGTATTGATTTCGTCGGTTCGTCTTGCTTCTGGCCCAGCAGAGCAAGGTTCTTCCGAGGAGATGTTGGCCTTGTTGTTTAGAAGCATTTCCCTTGGATCAAACCAGTGAGAGCAGAGAGGGTAACCCGCATTGTGAAACACAATAGGGTCTTTGTGTCTCCGTAAGGCCAAGTGGGGGTAGTGACGATCTGGACAGTCATGGCATGAGACCCATGCCCAGGGAAGCTGCTTTAATGTGAGCATAAACTTTGCACCGCAATGGATCTTGAAATCGGAATGTTGGATTACATTTTTCGTAATAGATTATACATAAACTAACAAGCAAATAAATGTACTACCGTGCATATGTTGTCGAAGTGAAACCCTGTTCAAGAGGCCAAGGCAGCTAGATCCTCCCTGTTGACCTCTCTTTTTAGTTTTGAAACCTTCTGACCCTCACACTCTTTCTGCCTGGATGAACGAATGGATCGTGGGAAGCATGAACCGTGGACTTTAAAATTACTATGACTTGTCTCTTCTTGACCAGTTCACCATTAACTACTTTCAACCGTTTTGAACCAAATCTGGGTTTTATGTCAGCTCTGCAATTTTTCAAGCTCAATTATTCTTGCCTTCCCCAATTGTGGTCAATGAGTAATTTGCCAGTATTGAAGATGGAAAGGAGGTTTGTAGGTTGGAGATTAGTAGATGCCATCTGCTGCTCAGCTGTGCCCCTGAGCATTCTTAACCTGTTTCAGTTCACTGGGTATCATTCCGATGTATAGATTAGGGCTGGTGTCTGTCTCCTCTGAGCATCTTGTTTTATCACAAGAGGGTTAAACAGTTATGGGTCCACAGCATATGTTGATACTTGTCACCTATTCACTCATAACTATGATAATTACCGTCTCACCCTTTGGAAGATGTCGTTCGTAGCACACCAATAAGTAGAGATACGACACAGTTGCTAGAATAAATAAATAAGGGCTTTTGATTTATGACCGCCCTAGTCTGAGCAGATTGTCAAAACAACTTCACATGGTTCTGCTAATTAACCTAGCCATTTGAAGAGGACAGTCAATGTCGAGTTTGGAGGTTAGATGAGATGCACCAATCAAAAAGCCCTTTAAGCAGAACAGCAGACTCACACATCCGTCACTGATTCATTCTCCAAAGACTTTCCAACATCTCCTTAGCTGGTCTGTTGATGGTGTGCGGCCGTTTAGACCTCTCCGGAAAGTAATTTTATCATTTCAGGAAGTGTGTTACAGAGAGAAGCTGATGTTCTCTTAGGTTAGACCATATCTTGAGCTTGACATGGTCATGTCAACAGTTCCAAGATGACAAAGACACTGAAAGTGGGTGTTATTTTATGCTTGATGTAACTTTTCCATAACGGTGGCATGGTTGGGACGAGACTGACTATTGGGGCAATGCCACTCAGAAGGGCTCCGTCAGCATTCGGTTTGGTTAGTGAAGAGATCACAATTTGGCTTGGAGCTTGTGTGACATGAAATGCCATTTTAAACAGCCGCACACCAAATTCTTGCACAGTGCAATTGCTGGCGCTAGACAGCTTGGTTCGTCCTTGCTAACCCACTTTTTTTGGCTGTCGACTCATAAGAGGTATTACTGCTGTCTCGGGTTACTAGACCTAGGAGTTTTTCTAGTGGCATCATACTGTTGGACTACTCTCAGTGCATTTTATGCTGAAATATAATAGATTTTCCATGCCTTTCAGTACATAACAGAGGCCAAAGCTCTGGCGTTTTGCATTTCTGATCCCTAGATTAAAGAGGATAGTGGTGTGGTTCAGATTCAGAATACAATTCTGCTTCTCCTTAAACTCCAATCCCACGACTGTCAAATCTCTTCGCTGCTGAAAATAGTACCTCTTTGTGGCATAGAAAATAATCAAATTCCATTTATTAGTTTAAATGGTTAATTGGTTTCCTGTGTATGGCCAAGCACTACTTGTCGACATATTGCTTGTATGTCATTTGGTTTCACATTGTCAGGCCTTCTCTCATGGTAATCACAGTCAGTGTCATGCTGGTTCCTTCCATACAGTGAATAGAAAGCTAGAGGGTTACTTCCTGCCTTGTTGTGGAGAGGGGCCTATGCCATGGCATTCTGACAGAAATGTTAGAATTTACTTTGTTTGCCGCATTTTAGCTAGTAGCAAGGTGTGTCACAGGGTGCTCATGAGGATCAGTGAAAGGGCACCAATCGGCTATAGGTAGGTGACGATGTGTTATGGACCCTCCCGTCTCCTGGTTTGTCTAGAGTTCCCCCTGACCATGCTAACAATGATCATTGGTTGAAGTGACTGATAGGCGCATCCACGAGTGTTCCACACCGCACTTAATTAGTGTTATTTCAGTCACTGTGTCTTTTAATCAACTGACATTTCAACTGAATCTCCTGTTTTAGATGTATTATTTCCTCAGCACCCCCCCCCCCCCCCACACACACACACACACAAATATAGATTTGTCTCACTTTTCCAAACATTAAGCCTGGCTTGTTTTCCATACATTTCTCAAAGGAGGGTTCTCCTTTAAAGTCACTTTGTAAAAGCTAATAGCCATTTGGAAGCTGGTTTTCAGAGTGTTTGCACTCAATTGGCTCCCCTTAATGGCGACTTTAGCTTTCAATAGCAGAGGCTGGCCCTTGCCCACAATGAGCTCACTGTGGAGGGGCTGAGATCAGCTCTAGCTCTCTTCTTCTCTCCAGTTTCCTCACAGGGAAAGAGGCAACACGCAGAGCATGTTAGTTTCTGTCAAAGCCCAAGATGTCTTCAAATTTTTTTCACTTTGTCACCGGTTTGCAAGAGTGGTGACATAGACTTTCCTGTTCTTTATACCCATGGGGATTGACTTGCTAATCCTGATATAATTTGGAACTGCGTTGGCAATTTTTAGACAATACAAATTGTCTCAAGTCGCAAGACAACCATGGTGACCTTTCAACTTTGTTGTGAAATGCACACACTAAGGTTCAAGTCTGTTTCTGTTCTCTAGGTAGAGTGTGTTTTTTCAAATTATTTTTATTTTTGAGCTTTGTACTTTATGACAGGTCTTCTAGGGCTTTTCAAGGCCATCCACCCTAGCTGAGTCTAAGGGTGTAAGAACATATCGATTCACTTGAGTATCGCAATATTATGTTTAGCAATACTGTATTGATTCTGAAAAACAAAGAATACATTTTTTTTATAGGCAAATGTTAGTTCTTTGCTCAGATTGCACAAAAAACTGTGCAGTGATGTTGGATGTTGCAGGGACTTTGAATGGAAATCCCACTGTTCTTCTGGCATGCATGTAAAGGAAGTAAACCTTTTTTTACTGCATACTGTAACAGTTTTTAAAAGATTAGAATACACAATACATCGCCTTGCACACAATTGCGCGATATATCGAATCGCAGTACATGTGATACGTAGCTTATCGCCAGATTATTGCCAATACACAGCCCTAGTTGAGTCATGTGAAACGGGTAGAACGTTATTAATCCCTCATCACACACACACAAACAGCCTGTGTGTCTGTTAAGTCATGTTACCGAAATAACTGATTGTTGGATCTCATTCTCCTTTACACTCACAATAAGCTTCTGGCGCCAAACGGTAATCAGTATTTGGCAATCTGGAGAAGCTTTTGAGGCTGGCAATGTGGCCTATCACCTCTCGACTGAATAATATCCTTCCGATGTCTGCAGTCAGGCAGATAAAAGGTAGTGCTGAAAAGCTTCTCATGCCGGGCCCTGTGCCTGAAAGAGATAGGCAAGTGAATGTAAGGGCAGACACAGGAAAGGCAGTGTCAATGGGAAGTGTGCACGCGTGTGTGTCACTGTCAATAGACAGAATCCCAACGGAGGTCTGACCGTCATTGGTTTTGAGGAGAAATGCCTCGGTTAGGATGTGGACGACAAGGCCTCTGACAGGGAATGACGGGAAGTATCTGCTCCAAACCAGGAAGGCCGCTCTGTCACTAATGGCCGCTCTGTCACCAATGACCACACCTCAGCTGGGACAGACCAAAGGAACACGCTCAGCCCTTTTCAGCCAGTGAGGTTCCCCCTTGGCATAGGGACCTTCATGGAGCGGGCCTTTTAATGAAGTGGAATATGTATCTGCATTGTTCCATTACTGCTTGTGAACGACAACTAGCTGACTCCCCGCTATCACAGGAAATAAAAGTCTAGCAAGCTACTCTTCCTATGTCGAGTCAAATTAGTGTGGTCACGGCCAAGGACATTGGCATTCTCTAAGTGTGCCATGCTTATGGTTGAACGATTGGCCCTGTCTGCCCTCCCTCTACAAGTTTTATTTATTAATTTATTTTGAGTTGGCTTTGCTGCTGGAATACCAAATTAGAGCGTTAATGAATCGAAGTCTTTTCCTCAAATCTTTTGGGTCAGCTGAGCCAAGCATTGAAGTTAGACAGCACTGTCTAATCAAGTGTCAACACATTCAATTTAGGCCTCCAAGTAACAGAAAATAGTGCTGATCTACATTTTCTTTCCGGCTCAGCAGAAATTATCTTATCTATCGACCAAGCATGAACATCAGTGACATCTTTCCCTCCTATACAGTTGCTAGGTTTGACCACAGTGTGTTGTATTTCCCACTTGTTACATCTCAAGCAAGTTTTATAACTGGTGACTCATTCAATCAAAATGTAGGCTTGTTTCTTTGCAGCCCTCTGGTTGCTTTTACGGGCATTCTAAATTCAGATTCTGAAACAGAATATTTAAATGTGTGCGCTGCAAGAAGCAATCATAAACAACCACATGACTGTTTGATCAAGTTTATTATCTCAACATATAAGCCCGAGAAGATGCAGCCTTCATAGGTTATTGATGGCTGAGCTTAGGCTACACAAGTCAATCTACTAATGCACCCTCCGATTTCCCATCCACCACCATGAATCTCCCAGATTAAACAGAAACTCAATCAACCTAGCAACTTGCTCAGCGTTCAGTTACTGATCATCTGCTGAGTTTGCAGACTAGTCCAAAGTAGATGCTCCTTCAGTGTTGACAGGCATTATACTGCTGTAAGAAACACATTCTGAATTGGCTTTAAAGGCCACAAGCGTGAATATGTATCTAGATATCCTGTATGCCAACATCTATATCAATATTATAGATCATTCAACTTTTTTACTTATTTTACATTTGTGTATTGATTGAAGTACTGCTTTAGGTACTGTAACATGTGTATTAACTATTAAATTCTACCTGCTTTTGTTTAGTTTCTAACATGACCTGTCCTCAGTAGAATAAACACTATATCACTAATGAACGAATACATAAAAGAAATGCAAATTTGCATTCTGATCTTTGTTTCGTTTAATCCAAAATTCGACATTATGCCAATGACAAAGTAACGTCTCTGTGTACACAATAATGCCTCGAATCTAATGTGCTGAGATGGACTGGACTGTAGGCTCTGTTTAAGTAGAAGATTGAAGGATTCCCTGATTTCCCTGGATCAGAATTGATTGTTTCAACGCCTTCACCTTCTTTGAGTGTATTTCATGAATTTCTTGTTTACATGAATCAAATCTTTTCAAGTTAGGGATATGAAAAACTTGAAACAGGGATAGGTTGCAAACGCTGTTTGGTCTGCTGACCCTTTGAGTGTCTCAGGCCCCCTGGGCTTCAGTCTGCTCAGCCAATTATAACACATCTGGAGGCCGAGGACAGAAGGGAGCTCCGTTACTGCCCGTTTGCCTGCAAAAAGACAAATCAGACTGCTAGTTCAGATGGCTCCTTCCTGCTCTCTCTCTCTCTCTCTCTCTCTCTTTGTCTCTCTCTCTCTCTCTCTCTTTGTCTCTCTCACTCACCCTCCTCTCTTTGTCTCTCTCTGTCTCTTCTTCCATCTAGAAATCAAAGGCATGGTTTGCGTTCCACAGTTGTAGTTTCCCTCATAAGTAGCCCATCTAGTTAAATAACATAAAAAAGTTTATTTTATGGAATTTTTCTGTAAGTGTGGAATTTAAAGAACAGGAAATTGGTATCAATATTAATTTATTAAATGTTCATATTTAAATATATATATTGCGTGTAGTAATAATCCCATGACATTAATGTTATCTGTCTTCTACAGGGATTTTACTTCTCATGTTTTCCCTTTGTAGATTATTTAATGGATTTAATGGATTTCACTACCATTTCTTTAAGCTTTAGAACCCCTTTTGAAATGAAACCACCCATATTCCTAGATAATATGCTTTTCATCCCTGTTTTAGATAACTTCCAGCCTGTGAACTGGTAGACATTTGATGGCAAGCTCCCAAGCCCAGTGAAGTTGGCAATTGCATTTTTTTTTTATCCCACGGAATGGGTTTGGAATGTGCTTAATTCTAAAATATTGTTAACGGTCCTGTTTTCCGAAATCTTTTCCATCATGCTAACAGACACTCACGTTGTCAATAATAGAGAAGGATTATGGCTGACAAACTGGCCAAATGCTGACATTTGAATTTTCTCCTCTCTCCCCAGATCGTGAGGACCAATCAATCCTTTGCACGTAAGTTACTACTAGAGCCATGTCTGCTCAGCTCTTTCCATTTCTCCTCTGTCAGTGTGTGTGTCCTAAATGTGGGTCTTATTGTGTCAATGTCAGCTATGGCATCAATGTAAATTAGTGTAGAACAACGCAAGAAATGCAAGCTATCGTCTTCTCCTCAATTGGAATGTTCTATACTAGTAACTAGAGGCAGACCGTTCTGTTTAGTATGCAGCGTCAAACTGCATACCACCTCTTACGTTCGCACTGAAGCCAATCACAAACCATTACTTTTAGATGTTTATTGGGGCCTCAAGCTATAAATGCGTTAATAGATATGCTGCTTATAGAAATTAGGGTACCCCAAAATATATGACTAAACTTGAATAGTTTTGCCCAGTTTAAAGAGTTGGCACAACCTTCTGAAGGGTATCTATTGAGAATATTTTTTTTTTAATTAGTTTAATCATATGAATTAAGGGAAATGACTGATATACGCTTATTGTATCAACAACAAAAAAAATTTATAAACTGACTTTTTAAAGATATATTTTTAGATTAATTAGTCAAAGCTTATGTTGTGAATAACTATAAAAAAAAAATCTAATTTGACAGCCTTAGTTAAAAGTCCATTGATTTAACACTAAGCAGCTAGAGTGTGATAGCTGTTCTAGATAAAGATGGTCTCAGTGACACAGTCAGCCCTTAAGAGTAGAGAGAGACTCACTTGGGGCTGGGAGACATGGCCGGTGTTTCTGTCTGCTACAAAGGCCCCTGGTATTACTCCAGCCCCCAGGTTCTGCAGATGACAGTAAGTAATGTGCAGCCAGAGAAAATGTCGGGGTGGCTTTTCAGCGTCCTCCATGTGACAGCAGCACATGTGATGTGTGAGAGAGTATGCAGGGTCAAGTTTTGTCCCACGCCTAGCCCTTCGGTGGTTTAGTGTTGCTTTTCGGTCATGAATGCTGCTCAAGGACTTTTTCAAAGGCCACAAGCAAAAGCTTGTTGAAATTTGTTGAAGTTTTCATACCCAGGGGTGGGGTGTATAATGTGTGTGTTACTGTATTAAAGATAAGGAATTATAAATATATCAGCAGGAATCAAGTTTCTGTCATGCGTTACGGGATTGCTACAGAGATACACACACATACAGTAGATCAGAAGATGGCTGAACAGGGCTCCAAACATTTTAAACTGGGGGCAGTGCTGCCACTTCGCTCTTGAGATGGTGGCTGTAGCACAAAAACTGATGGCAGCTTTTTTTTTAGGTAGTTTATATGAAATCAACGTACACATAAAAAAAGACAAGAAAACGGCAATAAGGTGCAACAATAAAATACTATACAGAGACAAAGAAAGAAATGGTGCCAGAGGGTAGTTCAAAGTAGGATAATAAATAATCAAACAAAATTGGCAAACTGTTTGATTAAAATATGACAGGATTTGAATAATAATAAAAATAAAAATAAAAATTTAAATCAGGTGGCAGCCAATAAAAAATGTTTTGTGACAGTGGACGGATATTTGGTGGCAGTTCTGCTGCATTCACTCTCAAAGCACCACAATGAGACCATGTGATGACGCTAGCCCTTGAAGTTATGAGCTGCCCCAGCTAGCCTCAGCTGGCCCTGGACCTGGGGAATCTGACACTCCCTGTTCAAGGCCACCAGCAGGAACACTGACGTAATGCTGCCCTCACAATGGACACTAGCACTCACACCACCCGTCAGCTAGTGCTCTGCCTCTGCTTTCTCCCCACTGCTGGTTGAACCATGACAGGCCGAAAGCAAAGTTGTTGGATTGAATTGTGACTTGGGGTGTAAGTGGCATCCTGAAATGTTGCGTGGCTTGACGTTGTCATAAAAAAAGGAAATAGTGTTTGTTGTGCAGTTTGTCTACCAATGGTCTGCGAGGCAGCCTGGTCCCATTCATAAACAACCTCTCTAAACTCGATGATCATAATCAAATGCTGTAACATTGCGGCAATGCTGAAATCTTTAGGATTATGCGAATCAAATCATCTGATATCAATAGGTGGTTTAGTGCTTGAATGTGCTAGGGGTTGCCTTGCGTGAAAGTCCAAAGTTGTATCTGTATCTTTTTCTGGTTATCTCTCACAGGGGTGAATCAGGTGCTGGCAAGACAGAAAATACCAAGAAGGTCATCCAGTACTTGGCACATGTGGCCTCCTCCCACAAAGGAAGGAAAGATCACGTTCCTGTAAGTGTTTCCCGCTTTCTGTCCCCCTCTTCTAGTCTAGGAAAGGGTCTCTAATGTTATCCTCACTGTTAATTTGATTAAAGTAAGTTATGAACTATGCGCACAGTAACCACTCCAAGCCTATCACGGCTTTAATGCCCTCCTCCTCTTACCTAAAGCCAGCCCCCAAGCCTAGTCCACTGGTAGTCCACAGAATACAGGGGATTAAACCTCACATCTCCACACTAGACAGAGGTTTGGATGTGAGTAAGGATGGATACAACGTGTAGCATTGCTTGGTTCATTTCACTTTTTACAGGGATGGCATGGGCTAAGTGGTGTCTTGAGATCCCCACCAGGTCACATGACTTGGCTTTACTGGCTGATGTGATGCTCTGCTTTGCCCCAAGGCAGTCAAGTCATGCGGGTCCTTCATGATTGAGTCATTAAATCAATGCACCACTGTAGCGCTCGTCTATAGCAGGTTACAATTATATTGTATTGAGTTAGTCCTGATCTTTAGTGCCCACATCTTGTGCCTCTTAGTGAGGTCAGTTCTAATGAAATGAGACTGACCACGGCTCCAGACTGGTGCCACTATCATTTACAGCTTGTGGCACAGGCGCTACATTTTGTAGTAATTATAATATGTATTAAGACCTGTGGTAAGTATAATATGTATTAAGACCTGTGGTAATGCCAACCTACAGAGCTCTTAGACTTCTGATGTTTATTTTGGTGTGGCTTTGACAGTCTTACACTAGTCTCCAGAAGTATGAATGCATGCATTTGTGTATAGGTAAACCTCTGCATGGCTATTGTGCAACTTATTGTTCACTAAGCTAAGAGTAAACTGTGGGGAAATGTTTACAGTTTGGTTGTACATATTCTTTTGAAAGATTTTGCAAATCAATGTGGCCAGAGTGTGTGTAGGTGGAGCCTTGTAGGTGGATGTTTGTAGTGACTTGCTTCTAACAAGTTGCTTTTGTTTATTTGCAACAAACAGCCAGAATCACCTAAACCAGTGAAACTACAGGCAAGTCCTTATGCTTTTTATTTACACCATGTTATTGTGCATGCACTAACGTTCTTTAAAATATATTGGTATCTGCCCAAGAGTTTTGTGACAGGTGCCTGGTAGCATTGACCCCACAATGAAAGGCAGGAAGGCACTATTAGAATTTGACATGTTTTCAAAGCTTTAAACCTATGGGATTTGGGATTGACCAAGTCTTTCTCCCTGCTAGGCAGAAAATCCAGTTGTAAGTAATTTAAAAATCTGGCATGGATAGTCTTTATGTTTAGAATTTTTCGGAAATGTGCTGTACTGTAACGTGCTTGTAAATGTTGTTCAATTAAACACAATCAAATGCATGCTCTAGTTATGTTTGATAACCACAAGTCTAGACTTTGTGTAGGTGCATAGTGCAAATGAGAGTTGTTGCCAGGGAGAAATGTAATAGCATAGCAACATTGTTAATTTGGAGATGTGGGCATACTATTGATATGTCATATTCAACATGCACATGTGGCCTGACAGAAAGGGGGCAGTAAGCAAAGATTTACGGACTTGTTGACGGACTTTGTTTTGCATAAGTTAGTTCAGTAGAAGTTTAATTTAACTATAATTGTGGTAATTCTGTTTCAGTGTCGTGATCACGCGCACTATGCATCAGAATATAGTCGTTTGACCACTGTGCTCACAATTTGCTGTCTCAAACTTAACTACAATAAGATAAAAAAGTAACCCCATGTTGACTGTATAGTTTGAAAACACAACCATTATTGTTGCTGTCCTTTAGGCAGAAATCGTTTTAGCAAAAAGAATCAATAGGAGATTAGAAACATTTATTTATGATCAGATTCAGGTGAAAAAAATTACTTTTTTTATAAATTAAATAAATTTTTTCTTTTCTAATAAGTTTTTTACATTTTGTCTGTAATATGTGTACTGTGGACGGTGTGCCTTGTATTTGTTTTTTTGTGTTTGCCTTGTATTCTCGACCATTAACACTTGTTTACTTCCATGGTAACATTTGAACATTTGAATCTGCCCATTGACTACAGAACGGATCCCTGTTATATGTGAGTAGCTGAGTAGTGAGTAGTTTCAACATCTCTCTCTCTGCACTCACTTGCTAAAAATCACTATTGGGCACAATGAAAAGGGGAATATCCACTCTGTATAATTAAAAGACTTGTTGGGTTTAGTCCATTGCATGAACTGTGCTTTAGAGTGTTCTCATTCTTGTCTATAGATTCTGCTTCTTTCAGATATTTTGTGTTTAGTGTCAATTTAAAGATAACCCACCATATAAAAAATGTGTTTACTTAAAAAAGAAAGAAAAGAAAGTTTTGCAATTCACAATTTTACAGAAGTTACACCTCTGAGCTGACAACCTAATTTTACACTATTAATGGTCATGAACATAGCTTTTTTAATGTGTTCCTGGATACTTACAAAATGTGTTTTATTATTTATCAAATGCTGTGATAAAACACTTTTTTTTGTTGTTGTTGAGAAATTGGACTTATACAGTTTTTTTGTACTGCGTCTGAGGACATTGTGGCTTGTGATCTCTGCCCAGTCTAAAGACAAGCTGTTGCACTGAGAACACACATTCTTAAATGGCCGTGGAACATTCAATAGGACAGTTGACTCTCCCCAATATTCCCCAAACATTGTACTTTGGCCTGCCGAAGTCATAAACGATTCGAGTTGTCTTAAGACAGAACATTTTGGAAGGAAGAGCAGAACTCTGGATTGGAACAATCTTCTACATTTATTTATTTATTTTTTTTATTGCTCAGCCCCTCTTTGTGTCCAGATTACCCATTTCAAGAAGTGCAAGTTTTCGCACTCTGTCAGATATCCAAAACATGCTGCTGCACGAATGTGGGTCAACTTCTAATGCCACTGAATTGGAGCCCCACTGGTGTTTGTAATCCTCTCTTTGTTTCTGTCTGTGCGCTGTCAACTGGTTGAGCAAATGCTGATTGGTAATGACGTTTACAAATTGGGGTGCAGCTCTGTTGCTGTAGCTGGTGAGTTGAGCTGTATTCCATACGTGGGTGCTACCAGTGCTTTGATAGCTGAAGAGGAACAGACCTTTTCAATTGAGGCTTGCCTCATTCCAGCAGCACCATCACTCAAACCCAATTAAAACAGCCTGTCGTGCTCTCTGGCCAGAGATCACATTATGCCTCTCACATCCTGAGACCGATGCAGGTTATTCTAACTCATCCCACAGAGGCACCGCCTCTGGAAAAAGAAAAACTCAAGCGATCAGAATGGGTCTCGCGTGATGCAATGGGAAAATATTTCCCCCAAATGAGAGCTAAAACCTCAAAGAGCATGTTGTTCTTTGTCGACCATCTTGAATTCATTGTTTGTGACCACGCGCCATAATGTGATTTGGGTGGGAGCATAACTGGCCACCTGTCCAAACACTGGATCACTGTTAGCTGTCATGGTCTTCAATAGGTGTGAGAACATACCCCGGTCTACACCTCGCAGGGGGACCCTGATGTGCCGACAGATTCTTCCCGACAGGACAAAGCAAAGCTCTGGCTTTTTTTATTCGGTGCTAAACGGCCTCGTTTCCTCAGGATCTGTCTCTCTCTCTCTTTCTCTTTCTCTCTCTATCTCTCTCTATCTCTTGGCATCCCAGCCTGCTGCCGAGCGGCCTCATTAGTCCCATCTCAAGCAGGAAGTCCCTTAGCAGCTCTCCACACATCATAAACCTCACCAGTGTAATTCAGCGACGTGTAGAATGGAAACATCTGTGTTTCTGGGTTACTGTGCAGACTCTGGTCAGTTGATACATAGGGTCGAGTAGGCTTATTCCGGGACATTTAGCAAGCACTAAACACATGGTGGTCAGTTTGACGCCATTTTTTTTACCTCAGCGTGTTGGCCAGAATATTCACGTGGATATTCGCATGGTGTACAGATAGAGATTTATGAGGAAGTAGAACACGGTTTTACAGATGCTCGTGGCACTATGTAGAGGTGCTGAGCGGAACAGTATGTGCAATCTCCAGTGGAGTCCGTGCACTGAGGAACCACACGACAGGAAACACGTGTAGTAGACTCCTATCTGCCAGGTCAGCTCCTGATTTGTGTGGAGAAAGCAGATGCTGTTCTTTTTTCGTTCCTCTTCCACATTCCTTACCTTCTCACTGAATTAATGCTCAACTTTTTTTTGTTGTAAAGCAGTCGTTGCAATACGTTTTGGGGCTACAGTTCTTGGGATTTCTTACTCTCCATCTTTGCCTTTCTTATTTTCGATTATATCAACCATAGCCTATGCATTATCTATTTTGTCTTATAGTTATCTGCATGTGATGTGCTGAATGTTATTTGTTTAGCTGTTTAATGGTTTGGTTTTTTGAAGATTGGTAGGATGAATTGGCTGTGCTTCAGTTCTGTAACATCATGTATTTTTTGTAGGGAGAGCTGGAACGTCAGCTACTACAAGCCAACCCTATCCTAGAATCTTTTGGGAACGCCAAGACAGTGAAAAACGATAACTCGTCACGTTTTGTAAGTCAACTAAAGTTTGCAATCATCATTATCATTTAAAATAATACTATTATGCAGTAGATGTTTCATTGCAAGGTACTCATTTATTGTGTGTGAAGTGCTGTATAAATGTAGTAACAAAACATCCTGTCATTGCTGTTGCAATACTTTACTGATTTCAGCCAATCACCTGACACACAGAAGAGATTAGCAGGGATGTGCAGGCATCTTCCAAAACTTCCTGTCAAGCTTTGAGGATTAGTAGAGGGAAATTTATTGAAAGGAATATGATTATCTCACTTTTCCTGTCGGTAGTTATAAAAGGGCACTCCAATCAGACAGAATGGTTTTTAATGGAAGCAGTGATGTCCTGTTGATACTAGAAGGTCGCTGCAGCACAGCACCCAGCAGTCCTATGCTCACCCCTCAGGAGAGACCAGATACAATGTTACTCGACCTGGCTCAAATCTTTATCTTCCTTTCTGAATGTTCTTTTTTGTCTCCTTTTGTGTTTGTAGGGAAAGTTTATCCGAATAAACTTTGACGTTACAGGATACATTGTTGGGGCCAATATCGAAACTTGTATCTTTTTATTACAACCAACTGTAACGGTTGATTTATTGCATTTATTTTATTGTGTAGATATTGTATAATCGCAAAGGCATGTGTTAGCCTCTCTGTAAGATAGTATCGTTTCCTTTGACTGGTCTGTCAGACCTACTGGAGAAGTCCAGAGCCATCCGTCAAGCCAAAGATGAGCGCACATTCCACATCTTCTACCAGCTTCTTGCAGGGGCTGGAGAGCACCTCAAATGTGAGTTACAGTGTCAAGTCACCAAAAGACCACAGCTCTGATGTCCAAATTAAGTTTTAGTGTTGAATTCTTCAACCACAAATCAAAGTGAATCTGTATTATATGACCATCCCTTGTTATAAAATAATGTATCTAAATAAGCATGTATGTTAGTTTCAGTAGTATGCAAGGTTCACTCCCTAGATCTGCTTTACCCCGTTTAAGTAGACCTCTATCCTCAATGAGTTGTCCATGTCCCGTGTGCAGCGGACCTGCTCCTGGAGGGATACAACAGCTACCGCTTCTTGTCCAACGGTAACCTTACCATCCCCGGCCAGCAGGACAAGGACAACTTCCAGGAGACCATGGACGCCATGGACATCATGAGCTTCAACCACGAGGAGATCCTGTGTACGCCTCTTGCATACTTCCACTCCTTGTACATGTCTAAGCCTATGCTATCTTATATTCCATGCCTGGTTGCGTGGTTGTCATAAGCTTGTACCTAGTTGATTTACTACGTTTTGTTGTATTTTTTTTTGTACGTAGCCATGCTGAAGGTGGTGTCCTCCGTGCTTCAGTTTGGGAACATTATCTTCAAGAAGGAGAGGAATACGGACCAAGCCTCTATGCCCGAGAACACAGGTAGGCAACAGCTCTAGAACAACGTGCTCCTACAGGTCGTTACTGTTCCAGACCTTCTCCTCCTCGACTTCCTTATTGTCTCAAATGGAGCACCTGCTAACAGACTCCTCCTGAAGGATTCCCGCTTTCTCCCGAGGCCCTGTCAGCCACCATCATTATTAATATGTACCCCCACGAAGAAATGCAACACGTCCTCCAAGCTAGACCACATGCATGGTGCTGCATATCTGGCACATCAAGGACCAAAGGTAGACAGTGCCAGACACGCAGCTCAGCCAGTAATTCCCAAATGTAGAAAGCAGAGCAGGGCCAGGCAGCACTTGCTGTTTGATGTTGGAAGTGAACCACTGTTATTCCTTTAGCCGTTTTCCACTGCGTCAAATTCGACAGCTCTCCAGTTCCATTTCTTAGGAAAGACAAATATCATAAATGTCTCTATGACAGCTCTTATTTCAGGTCTGTTTTTAACTAGTGTTAAAACTGATTTGCATTGAACTGCACTCTACCTCTTACATTTGGCATACAGGAGTAACGGATTTAGTTATTTGTTATTCTTGCATATTAACAGTCCAGTCATAGGTCTGCTTGAAGTTTGGGGATACGAGTAAGCTACTAACCATGCTGTGTTATGGCAGACTGCCAGTGGTGATCTCAAATCCCACTCACAGAAAGGATATATGACCAAGTCTAGCCCCCTCAAAATAACACTCTTTAACTCACCATCATGTTTGAAGCAAATTAAAGATTTTAACGTCGTCCTAATGTTTCTGCATCAACATTGACTTAATACCATTGAACTCCGCACGAGCAGTTATGCACTTCTACCTACTTAATCTGTCTTGTCGTACTTGTCTCCATCTCAGCCGCCCAGAAGCTGTGTCACCTGCTGGGGCTGAATGTGATGGAGTTTACCCGGGCCATCCTGTCCCCCAGGATCAAAGTAGGGCGCGATTACGTCCAGAAGGCCCAGACCAAAGAACAGGTATGTTGCTTTAGTCACACCTCTTTTTCCTGTTGTTCTCCTCGCCCTCGTGGGCAGGCGTGGTAGATTGTTGCCTGTAAGAAGTAATGGTATTATCCACCTTGTCAAACTCTTTCAGTACCTGGGCTGGTTGTAATACTATTACTCTGACCTGGTGACCACTGTCCAAACAGTAATGGCAGATAGTCTTGCCAAATCCTCCAAGGTGAAATGTTCACTGACTTATGGGTTTACAGAAACGACGCAGCGTCTTCCCCTTACTAAACGAGTGCTCCCACCGTGTTAATCTATACCCACTAAAAGGTATTATCATGATAAGAGCATATCTCTGTTGCTCCTGTCCATTTGTGTCCCAGGCGGACTTTGCCGTGGAGGCCCTGGCTAAGGCCACCTATGAGCGTCTGTTCCGCTGGCTGGTCCACCGCATCAACAAGGCCCTGGACAGGACCAAGCGCCAGGGAGCCTCCTTCATCGGCATCCTGGACATCGCTGGCTTTGAGATCTTCCAGGTACACTATGTTGTGTAGGGTAAAGCCTACTGTGGTTCCCCAGGTCAATGTTAACATCTGACCTGGGGAATGTGCGGGGCAGTCAGTTTTTCACATTTCATAACTCCTAACTTCATCATCGGATAAAGTTCTGATCTTTACCTGGCTAATCAGGGAGCCCCCTCCTTTGTGCGCCTCTACCCTGCAGTTGAACTCGTTCGAGCAAATGTGCATCAACTACACCAACGAGAAGCTACAGCAGCTGTTCAACCATACCATGTTCGTGCTGGAGCAGGAGGAGTACCAGAGGGAGGGCATCGAGTGGAGCTTCATCGACTTTGGCCTGGACCTGCAGCCCTGCATCGACCTTATCGAGAGACCGGTCAGTGGTTCTGCATCACAATAGCTAGCTACGTGCCCACATCTAAAATCGCTTTCTCTGCTAGTCTCTCTACTCCAACATTACCCAGCTGGCCAGGGGGGTAAAATGACAGATAAACAAAGTTTAGTTTGAGTCATTGTGTCTGTGATATATTCACAGCCTTACTCATCTCTGCGTGTGTGTGGGTTGCCTTCAGGCTAACCCTCCAGGTGTGCTGGCGCTGCTGGACGAGGAGTGCTGGTTCCCCAAAGCCACAGACAAGACCTTCATAGACAAACTGACCCAGGAGCAGGGCACGCACACCAAGTTCCAGAAGCCTCGGCAGCTCAAGGACAAGGCAGACTTCTGCATCATCCACTACGCCGGCAAGGTGAGGAATGGGATCGATGGAGAAACAGTGACTGATGGTTCTGAAGGGCCCCCATTGTCTTGTGCTATGGTCTTAGTGGCTTGGCTTAGTGGTCATAAATATAAATATAGTCTTTCGTAGTGATAAAATGATGTACGTCACATATTTGCACATATTTGTTCTCCACAGTCATCACTTCCATCATGGTTGTGCAAGCAGGGATGGTCATAATAGTGAGGATTAATTGCTAATGGTTCCCCTTTTAATGTGTGGACTTAGTCATTTGGATTTACAAATGATTTACTGCACTGGCATTTATAATTTAGTTTGAGGTTTCCTTTGGATTAAAGTCTAGCCACTGCTCCATTTCAATTCCAATCACAACCACAGCCTTTGGGATAACTGATATCCTTTTCTAACATAGTAATTGTCAGAGCAGATTTATACATGGGACCCAGTTTTAAATGGGCTTGCCTGCGTCATGCTTAGGACCTGGTCCTGGTCCCACTGTTCTCCTCATCGATCATCTCCTCCTCTTTACGACCCTGCTGTCAGCACTGGGCCTGAGCCAGGGCCGCGCTGACCCCCCCCCCCCCCATGCATCACTCCACCACCTCAGCGTTGGATCTGGGAGGGTTGGAGCCGACCCTCCAGCTACACGAGGAGGTGGGTGGGCTCTGGCACTCAGTGGTGTTGCTCATCAGACAGACCTCGGCCGAACCGGCCGCCCAGCTGTGCGCCATCCCATCTGTTTTCCATTACAGCTGGGCCTAAGACCCTGTGATTACACAGCACACAGTTTAGCTGAGGTCGGGGGGGGGGTTTATGGTGGATGTACGCATTTGGTGGTCAAGACAGTGTGGAAGAGGTCTGCAAGACAACTATAGGCACTATACATCTCTGTCACTCACTCATATGTTGGCCACCGAGTTAACCAAATGCTACCAAAGATGTTTCAGCCTCAACCTTAATAGTGTCTCGACGTGACCGTTGACTATGGGACGACGAGCTTAACGCTGACGGCTCCTCTTGCAGGTGGACTACAAGGCGGACGAGTGGCTGATGAAGAACATGGACCCGCTGAACGACAACGTGGCCACGCTGTTGCACCAGTCCACAGACAAGTTTGTGGCCGAGCTGTGGAAAGACGGTGAGCCCCGTCGGCTTCATCCAGGTGTTTGTGGACCTGTTGAGTCCCCATCTGTTTTCGGTCAAACCACCTTTTCTGCTGTGTTAGTACATAATGTTGTTTTTTTACGTTGTGCCGTGTTCAAACCACCACTACAAAGTTAATCGCAGTCAATTATCAGGCGGGTTTGTCATCAGCCTGTTTCTGTTCATTGACAGAAAGTCAACTGTCTTTTGGGTACTCCATAGCACTGCTTTGACGTGCACTTTTATTTCCTGCTCCGATGTTCATCCCCCCCTCTCCCTGTCTCTCTGTTGTAGAGATTGACAACATACAAAGGGCCTCGTTCTATGACAATGTCACTGGTCTCCATGAGCCACCAGGTGAATGACTGGCGTGTTTGTAGGCTCCCTGCTTCACCGGTGCATAGTTCTCCCAGTGGCTCCCATTGCTTCTATGCTGCATGATGCCAGTGGCTCTGCCTGCAACCAGCTAGCTCTTAAGCACTTTAGGTGTGAGTTCCTGCACTCAGCATTGTGCTTTTAGCAGTAGCTACGTCCAATGTGATTGTAGGGGTTTAGCCAAGTAGAAGATGGTGGATTCCATAGTGGGACAGGAGTAGCACTAGATATAGATGTTGGATAACTTGCCATAACAGTGTGGGTAGGACAGACGGTTACGACGGTTTGAATAAAGAGTTCATAACCCTCATCACATTATCATGGTACATTCTATACAGACTGATTACATTATCACTGAGGCATGCAGTCGATAACCATCCCTGTTAAATGTAATATAACATCTACTGCTGTTCCAGATGAAGATATGTTTAATGGCCTACGCTAACCTTTATAAGACAGCAGGAATGTAAAACTATAGGCAAACTTTTTTGAGGTAGGGCTGATCATGGACGAGAAAAGTAGACCCTCAGGTTTCAGAACCCCAGTATGGCCTTAAGAAAGGGTTAAATGCAAAGTGATCCTGTCTATATAGAGTCTTTGGCTTTTTATATTTGAGAGGCTTTTCCATCAGGGAAATAAGGAATTGAAGCTTGACTGAAAAAACATTGATGAGTTTAATTTTCCGCTTGTCTCGCTGGTCAAAATCCCAGTAGCAGAGAATTGAAAGCACATGTGGGGGTTGGCATTTGTTTTGGCCCAGTTCTACTCATGAATGTCAGTGCAGAAGGTTTCAAGTGTGAAGGCATGTCAACTGACTGAGGGACTATGGAAATTCAAGGACATTCCAGAATCTTATGACTTACTTACTTAACTCTTGGAGCCTAATTTAGCTGACTCGACAATGATAAATCACTGATGCTGACTAGGAAACTGATATTGTGGAACTGATATTGTCATATGTGTGTTGCTCAGTATGTCTGAAAATCATGTTTACAACTCTTCACTACTGGTCATGGGAGGACGGTGGGTTGTAGTGTGTTCTATTTTATTTCCTTGCACTATTTGTTTAATACATTTCCTTAAATGAACTATCGTAAAATATTACAAGGAACACAATTCCTCAGCTTTAACAGAAGAGCAAGTTATTTTAGCTAAATGTATAAATGACAAACGGGTATTTTTGAAAACATATTGGGAGGGATTCTGAGCCTTGATGCGCTTTTAGTCTACAGAATTGATGGACCTACAACTCCTTAGATCCTGGATGTGTGTTTCAGTAGAATGTTCATATCCTTTGATCTGCTGAAGCTGCTGGCATTCATAGAATCCCTCCTCATTCTGCTACACTTGCACTTCTCCTTGGCAATGGTAAGCCTTTCAACTCTGGTATTTGAAACCCCCTACCCCCTCTTTTAACCGGCTCTTCCTCTCTGCTCCCCAGTGGACCGCATAGTGGGCCTGGACCAGGTGGCGGGTATGAACGAGACGGCGTTCGGAGCCACCTACAAAACTAAGAAGGGCATGTTCCGCACAGTGGGCCAGCTATACAAGGAGTCCCTCACCAAGCTCATGGCCACCCTGAGGAACACCAACCCCAACTTTGTCCGTTGCATCATCCCCAACCACGAGAAGAGGGTAAACACATGTGCACACGACGTACACTTCAAGTGGATGTTGTTTGTATAAAGAAAATATGATAGTGGCCCCATATTTAACTAGCAACCCCCCCTCTCTCTCTCTTCTCTCTCAGTCTGGTAAGCTGGAACCCCATCTGGTTTTGGACCAGTTGAGGTGTAATGGAGTTCTGGAGGGGATCCGTATCTGCAGACAGGGCTTCCCCAACCGCATCGTCTTCCAGGAGTTCAGACAGAGGTGAGATGAGAACCTCCACACACACTGTGGTTTATTCAGGAAGGATACGCATTCCATCATGTTTCCCATCAACCGGATCCAAGGCTAACGTTTTAACCATTGTTTTTTTTTTTCTAACCGCCCACAGGTATGAGATCCTCACTCCAAATGCTATCCCTAAGGGCTTCATGGATGGAAAACAAGCCTGTGAGAGAATGGTAATGGACGCCTTGACTCAGCACTTTATTTCCTCCTACATCATTTTGTTTTATTACAAATATGTGTTATTTGCTTTTCTTTCATTTTTTTGTTTTACAAATATGTTGTTATTTCATTACTTCTAATCATAGTTTTGCTTTTTTATTCTTTGTCATGTAAAGCAAGCACATGGAGCTGCACTGGTATGAAATGTGCTATACAAATAAAGATTATTATTATCATCCTTGTTGACTGGAGCCTCCACACTGTTACAGATTCGAGCCTTAGAGCTGGATCCCAACCTGTTCCGGATCGGCCAGAGTAAGATCTTCTTCAGAACCGGAGTGCTAGCCCACCTGGAGGAAGAGCGAGACCTGAAGATCACCGACATCATCATCTACTTCCAGTCTGTCTGCCGCGGCTACCTGGCCCGCAAGTGAGTGCCATTCTTTATTTTAATGTACGCCAATGGTCCACCAGTACTGCTGTCGTTTCTCCTCTGTTTTTTAGTCTAGTGCGCGATAGCCCTAACTGTGCCGACTTCGCTCCCCAGGGCCTTTGCCAAGAAGCAGCAGCAGCTGAGCGCCCTGAAGGTCCTCCAGAGGAACTGTGCTGCCTACCTGAAGCTGCGCCACTGGCAGTGGTGGAGGCTCTTCACCAAGGTGAGGCCGTCTCACGCGCACGCCGACGGGGACTGGCCGGATGTTTTCTTCTTCTGTCTGGTTTTTAAATTGCCGTCTCCTCCTTCCAGGTGAAGCCCCTGCTGCAGGTGACCAGGCAGGAGGAGGAGATGCTGGCCAAAGACGAGGAGCTGGTCAAGGTGAAGGAGAGACAGAGCAAAGTGGAGAGCGAACTGGTGGACATGGAGAGGAAACACCAGCAGGTAGGGTGTACCCGCTTTCTTCAGCTTGTTGTTTTCTGTCCTTGGCTGGGGTCCCTGTGCTATTTTCCAATGCGATTGAAGCATCAATTGAAAAGAGTAATTCGCTTCGAGATATAAAGCGTTTCCTGCTGCAGAATGTGCTATTGCTCGGCAGCTCTCTTGACACTCTATACAAGTGCGTAGAAGTCAAACAGTGGCTGTGAGCGCTAACACGACACCTCTGCGCGGCTCCCCCCAGATCTTAGAGGAGAAAAACATCCTGGCCGAGCAGCTCCAAGCCGAGACGGAGCTTTTTGCTGAGGCCGAGGAGATGAGAGCCCGCCTGGCCGCCAAGAAGCAGGAGCTGGAGGAGATCCTCCACGACCTGGAGTCCAGAGTGGAGGAGGAGGAGGAGAGGAGCCAGAGCATGCTGAACGAGAAGAAGAAGATGCAGTCCCACATCCAAGTTTGTGTTGTCACCGTCGTCGCACGCAAATAGGGTGTCGTAGGTTGTGTTCAGCCTCTCTCCGTCATGGAAGCTGTAGGTGGGCCGCTACATGGGTTTGGAATGTGTGTCTCCTCCTTAGGACCTGGAGGAGCAGCTGGACGAGGAAGAGGCCGCCAGGCAGAAGCTGCAGCTGGAGAAGGTGACGGCGGAGGCCAAGATCAAGAAGTTTGAGGAGGACATCCTGCTGCTGGAGGACCAGAACTCCAAGTTCCTCAAGGTAACGGGACACGCCTTATAGAACCTGGACACAGACAAACTGTACAGGCCGTGCAGTAGGAGAAATCGGCACCAGTCATTTCATGTTAAACATCTGGTCTTGGGCTTGACTTGGAGCGTTGGCTTTTGCCGACTTCGTTGTTCACCATTCAGACGTAAACTCGCCAGTGTTGCAGTGGCGTATGTCAGAGGCGTTTTGTCATCGTCCCTTTCTGCCCCAACAGGAGAAGAAGTTGCTGGACGACCGTGTGAATGAGATGACCTCCCAGCTGGCAGAGGAGGAGGAGAAGGCCAAAAACCTCGGCAAGGTCAAGAACAAGCAGGAGGTGATGATGATCGACCTGGAAGGTTAGAGCTTTGTGAATTTCTTTCAAAGAACATGGGGAAGAACACTAAGAGCCCCAAAGAAGAACACATGTTGAGCCAGAGAACATTCCAGCTTGACTAATAGGGCTGACTTGATGTGCGCCTACAGTGACCCACCAGCTCAGTCAACAACACCGTTTTGTTCATCTTTCAGTTAAAGTTAATGGTAAGCGGTGTGTGTTTGTTTGACATGTGGTTGATCTCGCTGTGTCCCTTCAGAGCGTCTAAAGAAGGAGGAGAAGACCCGCCAGGAGCTGGAGAAGGCCAAGCGTAAGCTGGACGCCGAGACCACCGACCTGCAGGACCAGATCACTGAGCTCCAGGCCCAGATAGAGGAGCTGAAGATCCAGCTCGCCAAGAAGGAGGAGGAGCTGCAGGCCGCGCTGGCCAGGTCAGTCAGCCCCCGTCCCCCGTATGACGCAAATAGAAATTACCATTTGACTTTTTATAAACACAGAATGAGTGCTAGGGAGGCCACTTAGTGCCAATGTCGTAGCTGTTCTCTACCAGCCGATGTCTAGAAACCACCACACACACGCACACGTATTTTTACCTTATTGTATATCCCGTCCCCATGGAAACAGAGCCATGTTATAGCACAAAGCCTGTTAAGAGCCTTCTGATGCACAGTGCACGGTTTGAGAAGGAGAGAGGGTGAGTCAGCTTTGAACTCCTGGTTTAAAAGCAGCCCGTGTCTCCAGCTGCTCAGTGGGCAATGTAATGTTCCTCCACTGCCTCCTGTCCTTGGGGTTTGCGTGTCCCTGTGCTGGCTGTCACCCTCACAGGAGATCCTTTCATACGGACTCCGCCAAAGCCTTGATTCGGCGCAGATTGATAGTGACTGATATTGTTTTCCATCCAGGCGTCTTAAGTCTGGCCGTTTCAAAGGAATGGAAAAAAAGGGAGCTGAGTGATGGATCATTTCACAGCTCAGGAACGATTGTGCACAGACCTGTTTATAAGGAGAGGCGGTTTCGTTTAACACTGAACCTCCAGAGTAGACGAGACCCAGACGTCACCTGTTTTCATTCAAGTATTGCCTTCGTGTGGCACTTCCTCTAATCCAAGTAATTCCAGCCTAATAAAGGAACAGGTTTGTTGTCACATTTGATTATGCCCCCATTAAGATGAGTGGCAGCTCAGACCTGCTGAGGTCATTGGTATGACGGTCAATTACAGTCATTTCAGCAGAGCCCAAACCACCATCTCCCCTAATTGCTGAAAGTGGTTTTCCATAAGCCTGGTCTGTAAAACCTGTCGGTAATTTGCCCACTTGCCTTCACACCAATAATAGATTTCCCAGACAGTAGAAGTACTCGATTTCAATTCGGTGGCTATTGATCTACATTACCGGAGGAATGGTTCTGCAGGATTTTTCATAAGGTCCAACTCACTAATGCCTATATTATAATTGTATGTCTTCATCATGATTTTGTTTTCTCTGACGGATTCATCATTCCTTTGGCCTGGCTGTGGTGCTTCAGTCTGTTAATCCAGGGAGATCTAAGTAGGCAAACTCTGCTATGCCTCAGCAACATTGCAGAGCATCTAATTCCCCTGACTCCCCTGCCTCTTGATCTCCACCACACACACACACACACACACACACACACACACACACACACACACAGACGAGTAGGCTTGCACACGGTTTTGTTCTCATGAGTTTAGACCTTGAAGGGGTGACCACACTGCCATCTTGTGTGTACAACTGATTTGACACCGTGTTGTATTCAGAGCCAGCTTTCCAAAATTGTGATTCAGTTAGTCTCCTATATATATAGGATTTGAATATAAATATATAGTTTTTATATATTTTATATTATATTTATAATATCCTCTTTATATAAAACATTGTCACAGATACAGGTTTTTTCACACTATGACACTGCGCTTTGACACCCGTGTTGCTATGTGCGTGCCCCAGGGGTGACGACGAGGTGGCCCAGAAGAATAACGCCCTGAAGCAGGTGCGGGAACTGCAGGCCCAGCTGTCTGAGCTCCAGGAGGACCTGGAGTCGGAGAAGGTGTCCAGGAGCAAGGCCGAGAAACTCAAGAGGGACCTGGGAGAGGAGCTGGAGGCCCTGAAGACGGAGCTGGAGGACACTCTGGACACCACTGCTGCCCAGCAGGAGCTCAGGTACGCCTCTGGATCCAAAGAACGTCCAGACGGGCATAAAATGCCCGGCTTGAGGCCTTTAGTCTCAAAATAATGCTAGAAAGGAGATCTGAAAGATAGGACCCAAATGATCTATCATTTCGTTGTCTCAGTACGTACTCTGTGCAATGACAATAAAGTTGAATCTAATCCAATCTAGTCTAATACGTCAGTCTGCAAATTACATGTTAAAGGGGTGCGTTAGGATAAGGAAATGGAGTTCCCAGTGAGCATTATTGGATATATTAGTCACCACTCAACAAGACTCTTTAACTTGGTGATTTTTGATAAATGTCCAACCATAATTGATAAGTGGCCTATATAATTGTCTGAAAAATCTCCTCAAATGTCAGAAATACTTATGCCCAAATTGATACTATCAAATGGAAGGTGGTCATCTACCGATCTCCCGCCTGTAGAGGGCTTCTCTCCTGACCTCCCTCGTCGCTCCCCCGTGTGAAGACGAGGGTTTCCCTCCTAACCTTCCGCTCGCCTCCCCTTCCAGGACCAAGCGAGAGCAGGAGGTGGCCGAGCTGAAGAAGGCCATCGACGAGGAAACCAAGAACCACGAGGCTCAGGTCCAGGAGATGAGGCTGAGACACGGCACGGCCCTGGAGGAGCTGTCTGAGCAGCTGGAGCAGGCCAAGAGGGTACGCCACACACACACACACACAGTCTGTATATCGCCTTTTTAGTTAACATTTGTTTTTCAGACCACTATGCTGCCGTCTTCTGAGAAATCACAATCCTAATTTGGCCTCGTTACTTCTACCTCTCATCTTATGTCCACCTCACTCACCATGTCCCTCTTTGAAATCATCCCCCTAATCCCCTCTCTCTCTCTCTCACTCCTCCCTCTGCAGTTCAAATCCAACCTGGAGAAGAACAAGCAGGGCCTGGAGAGCGACAACAAGGAGCTGGTGGTGGAGGTGAAGAGCCTGCAGCAGACCAAGGTGGAGTCCGAGTACAGGAGGAAGAAGCTGGAGGGCCAGCTGCAGGAGCTGACGAGCCGGGCCGCCGAGGGGGAGAGGGTCAAAGGAGAGCTGGCGGAGCGCTCCCACAAGCTGCAGGTCTATCTGACACTCACACACACACACACACACGCACACACACACACACACACGGTGCTTTGGCTTGATTATCCTCTGAGGGAAATGAACACTCAAATGACCACAACAATGTTGGAAAACCTTCTTTCTATCACTTTGAGAATGCCTTACATTCTAAATTGAAACCCCCTTTTGTTATTATTAGCCATAAGCAAATGTTTTCCTTTCGTAACATGGTCTTTTTGTGTCTGCACACCTCCAGGCAGAGATGGACAATGTGTCTGCGCTGCTGGAGGAGGCGGAGAAGAAGGGAATCAAGCTGGCCAAGGATGCTGCCAGCATGGAGAGCCAGCTACAGGACACACATGTGAGTTAGCTACCGGACCAATCGACTGGAGGACTGCCCACCATCTATCCTGGGAGAGCCTGATATTAATACAGTTTGAGATCTTTTAAGTGTTACGTTCTGTTTAACTTCTGCTGTAGCACCGTAAGCTCTCCTGAACCTGTGTGAATGTGTGTGTAGGAGCTGCTCCAGGAGGAGACTCGCCAGAAGCTCAACCTGAGCAGCCGCATCCGCCAGCTGGAGGAGGACAAGAGCACCTTGCAGGAGCAGCAGGAGGAGGACGAGGAGGCGCGCCGGAACCTGGAGAAGCAGCTGCAGGTGCTCCAGGCTCAGGTCAGTGGCACACGCTGTGGAGCACGCTCAGCGGAGCGTACCAACTAAGGCTGGGACGAACACATCTGAGCACAGCATGACCACCATGGCCCATGGGGTGTGCAAGGTGTTCATGTCGAAGGGTGGTCCTAACGTGTTGGTTTGGCACGCAGTGCTTTGGTCGATCTGAAGGACTTTAAAAACGTGCAAGTCAAAACCCCAAAAGTGTCTGGCCTTTTGTTTTATTCATACCACTGACATTATGGTTCTCTGTGTGCCAACAGCTGTTTGAGACCAAGAAGAAGCTAGATGAGGACGTGGGGGCCATGGAGGGCCTGGAGGAGGCCAGGAGGAAGCTGACGAAGGACGTGGAGCTCACCAGCCAGCGCCTGGAGGAGAAGGCCATGGCCTTCGAGAAGATGGAGAAGACCAAGAACCGCCTGCAGCAGGAGCTGGACGACCTGATGGTGGACCTGGACCACCAGAGACAGATCGTCTCCAACCTGGAGAAGAAGCAGAAGAAGTTTGACCAGGTACCACATGAGCTCGACCGTTTGACTTTTTCCGTGTCTCCATGCCAAACATTGTTCCTATACAGTTCTCTGTTATTGTAATGGCATTCCTAATCGTATCATTACCTTTGCTGTGTCTCTCTGCACTTTGTAGATGCTGGCCGAGGAGAAGACCATCTCGGCGCGCTACGCAGAGGAGCGGGACCGAGCGGAGGCGGAGGCCAGGGAGAAGGAGACCAAGGCCCTGTCCATGGCCCGGGCCCTGGAGGAGGCGCTGGAGTCCAAGGAGGAGTATGAGAGGCTCAACAAGCAGCTCCGCGCAGAGATGGAGGACCTGATGAGCTCCAAGGACGACGTCGGCAAGAGCGTAAGCGGCCATCTGTCGGCCTCCGGTCCGGCTGCCCCGGCAGAGTCTGACTCCCTTTCTGCTGCTGCCCCCAGGTCCACGAGCTGGAGAAGTCCAAGCGCACCCTGGAGCAGCAGGTGGAGGAGATGAGGACCCAGCTGGAGGAGCTGGAGGACGAGCTGCAGGCCACGGAGGACGCCAAGCTGCGCCTGGAGGTCAACATGCAGGCCATGAAGGCCCAGTTCGACAGGGACCTGCAGTCCAAAGACGAACAGGGAGAGGAGAAGAAACGGGCGCTGGTCAAACAGGTGGGCTTCACTCTCAACCTCACGCCTGGTCTCAATGAGGTGCTGGTTGTTTTAAACATTGGTCCCCTCTGGCCCTCCTCCTACAGCCGTTCAGTTCTCCTCTAAAGTACTGTCTCGAACGCTGAGAATGCCTCTGTCAGCGTGTCGACCCGCCGCTTTCTGTGTCCCCAGGTGCGAGAGATGGAGGCGGAGCTGGAGGACGAGAGGAAGCAGAGGGCCATGGCCGTGGCAGCCAAGAAGAAGCTGGAGATGGACCTGAAGGACCTGGAGGGACAGATCGAAGCCGCCAACAAGGGGAGGGACGAGGCCATCAAACAGCTCAGGAAACTCCAGGTGGGTAGAAACCCCACAGGGCTCACACTGACCGCCTTGGCCCGCTGGCTTCTTACTATTCTCATTTCTAGTTTGAGTATGTTGGCGATTTGAGTCCGCTTCCAGTCCAAAACTTTATCAAGTTGACTTTGTAATAAATCTATCTGAGGAGCTTCTCCTAACACATATTTCTAAATTATAATCTAAACAGATTGTTCTGGCCAAATAAAGAGATTTGCCTTCACGAATGTAGTAAGTACATGTGGTTTAAACCAACTGCATGGGTGTTCTCCTCTCCTGGTGCGTTCAGGCCCAGATGAAGGACTACCAGAGGGAGCTGGAGGAGGCTCGGACCTCCAGGGACGAAATCTTTGCCCAGTCCAAGGAGAACGAGAAGAAGCTCAAAGGACTGGAGGCTGAGATCCTACAGCTGCAGGAGGTATAGTCCCCTCATGAGTCCCAGTCTGGTATCTTTAAACTGGGGAATGTAGGAGGCATAGTCCCACTGTCAGTCCCAGTCTGGTCCTCTTAAACTGGGGAAGGTCAGGATTGATGATGACTCTCTCTGTGTTGTTTCAGGACCACGCTGCCTCTGAGAGGGCCCGCAGGCACGCAGAGCAGGAAAGAGATGAGCTGGCTGACGAGATCTCAAACAGCGCCTCTGGAAAGTAAGCAACCAGGGTTTAAAGGATATTTAGGATGACAGTCAGACATGTGGAACTCCAAGGCCCTCTACACTTTGTGGACCCACTAGCACTTTGTTGTCAGGGACATATTAGTGGATGTTGAATGTAAATGAAAGGCGGGGCTAAGGTGTTCCCCCTGCGCCTCCACGTCAGGTCTGCCCTGCTGGATGAGAAGAGGAGGTTGGAGGCTCGCATTACCCAGCTGGAGGAGGAGCTGGAGGAGGAGCAGGGCAACACGGAGCTGCTCAACGACCGCTTCCGCAAGACCACCATACAGGTAACGACCAACAGACCGCCGTGTTCAAGCTGGACGCATTCACACTGATAAAAGCACTCGCCAAATGGCTAGTGTTTCAATGACGACTATGAAAAGTCTGGAATAGAAGGCAGCGCACAAGCACACGTGCAATTCTGGTGAAAGGCTGAAGAACCCAAACAGTTTGGGTGTGTTGTGACAGCAGCACTCGGGTAAAGCAGCACCTGTCCCTCCCCCCGTCCTCCAGGTGGAGACACTGACCACGGAGCTGGCCGGCGAGCGCAGCGTGGCCCAGAAGAGCGAGAATGCGCGGCAGCAGATGGAGCGCCAGAACAAGGAGCTGAAGGCCAAGCTGGGCGAGCTGGAAGGGGCCGTCAAGTCCAAGTTCAAGGCGGCCATCACCGCCCTAGAGGCCAAGATCCTCCAGCTGGAGGAGCAGCTGGAGCAGGAGACCAAGTAAGGGGCTGTGTGTGCGTGTGTGTGTGTGTGTTCGTGTGTGTGCCGTAGAGGCGACGGTTAATCGTTCTTCACCTGAAGCCCCAGGCCTAACTGACCGTGGCAGCGCCTCTCTGTGGGCTGCCTGTCCCGTTGGCCTTTTCCCTCTGGGTGGAATATCATTAACACGTTGTTCACTTCCACAGGGAGAGAGCCGCCGCCAACAAGATCGTGCGGCGCACCGAGAAGAAGCTGAAGGAGGTGCTGCTGCAGGTGGAGGACGAGCGTCGCCACGCCGACCAGTACAAGGAGCAGGTGGGTGGTCCTTTGGCAGCGGCCGTGGCGGGCCTGTTGAGTCACCGCATGTAGACGGCCTCTCACTCAGTCGCTGTCACTTCTGTCCCTCCGCCCAGATGGAGAAGGCCAACTCCCGCATGAAGCAGCTGAAGCGTCAGCTGGAGGAGTCGGAGGAGGAGGCCACGAGGGCCAACGCCTCCCGCAGGAAGCTGCAGAGGGAGCTGGACGACGCCACCGAGGCCAGCGAGGGCCTGACCCGGGAGGTGACCTCCCTCAAGAACCGCCTCAGGTGCTTACCTCTGGCCTGGCCTCCCTAACTACCCGGAGGAGTGCCACGCCTCCTTCTTCATGTGTGGGATGAAGCAGTCCTAGCTCATGCACAGCGTCTTAATGGCTAGCCCCGTGTGTAATGTGTGCTTGTCTGTCCTCCAGGCGCGGGGGCCCCATCAGCGGCTTCTCCGGCCGCTCGGCCCGCCGCAACCTCCAGATCGAAGGCGCCTCTGGGGACAACTCTGACGACGACGCCGACAGCCGGACCAGCGACATGAACGACACGCAAGCCTCCAACCTGGAGTAGGCGCCCAGCCTGCCATCTACCCTCCTACCGGGCTAGCCGACCAGCACCTCACCCCTCCTCCCGTCCCCTCCAACAGCGCAGGGAGCTGCCCCCTCTGGACTAACCCACGGCAGGGGCAATACAGAAGACTCTGCCTTACACTAGTCTACTCCGCTCTGGAAAGCTGCTAGGCTCAGCCAGTCTCTCGGCTATGTATTTGGTGGCCCCCATGTATATCCCAACCCCTCCCCCTCATCCCCCGTAGGCTTGGAGTTATGTGTTAATTTTAACAAGAAGGTATAGCTAGGCTACAAGTGCTTTTATATATGTGAACTGTGTGTGTATCGTATGTGGGGTGTGTGCACATGTATGTATGGGAACACTCACAACACAGGATTCTTTGTGTGTATTGTCCTTACAGACAAAACAATGTAAGCCATTCCATTAGCCCACACGCTTCCTCATCCCTAGATAACACTTTCAATTCCATGACATGTCTTTCTGGCCAATGGACTGCCTCGCTGGCTGCTATGTTGCATGAGTCTCTTTTCTGCCGTACTGTTGTTCATATCGGCCAAAAATCACACTACAGGAAACAAGATCTGTGCGTCGAAGCCTGGACTACAAAGAAGACTGACTGGGACATGAATTACTGTGAAAGGCTGTTTAACTGCGTCTGCACCTTGCTGCGACATGCAAAAGAATGGGTAGCTGGATTGCTTTAGGACTCTTTAATAGGTCGCCGTAAGGTTTCCCACTTTTGTTTTGTTCTTGGACCAACTGGAATAATATTGTTTGCATTGTACAGGGATATGGACATGAAGTGTTGTAGATAGATGTTGAAAATATCCCAAGACTGATTTGAAACGGCACAAGGTGTGTGGCTCTTTCAAGCGGGCCCGTCACAAAGGCTTCACTCTGATCCCTAGCCAGATGGAAGGCCTGACTTCCATACGCGTGGTTTAGCATTGTGACTGCTCCCATTGTAAACATGTCAACTGACCAAGCCCACAGCTAGAATGAGATCCTCTCACCACACAAGTGTTAGCGCCGTGCTATGGAAGTTGATGCCTCACCCAGCCCAAATAACTCTCTCTTCCAGATCCCCATTGAGCACTTAGCGATCCTAGACATCCTGGCCTTTGACCAGAGAAAACATCTTAATAGCTCAACACTACCTGTCTACAACTCTGGTACTGTGGATTAAACATTCCAGTTATTTACTCTCTCTGTTTATCTATATTCTCTTATTTACATTACATAATTACAAAAAGATGGTTGTGTTTGGGGAAAACAACGTACAGACTTTAAATGTTGGCTATAATGATATGTTCCTTTTGAAGTGCCTCAGACACTGAACAAGAGCATATGTGGCTAAAACATGTTTGTATGACTGTAAAAACAAAAAAACAGGTTTAGTTCTAAGAAGGCATCTACTATTCATGCCGAAAACCCTAACAAGGCAAAATGGTGAAAAGAGTTCAGAAGGACGAGACGTATCCTCCGTTTTTCTTTTGTTAACTTTGCTGTGCTTGGCATCATATCCAAGGCGTACCTCTCCCCTGTATAGTAACCTCGTAGATAGTGTGGGTCAGAAATCAGTGTTATTAACTACATGAGATGTGGAGCCTTCTGTTCTAAGTCCAGGGCAGAACGTGATTTCATTTGGTTAAAAGCTTTAACATCCATGAAGTAGTTTTTGTTATTATCTGACTGGCTGTTGACAACCAGACATTCAACTGCAAATATCCCCTCCCCATTTTATTTCTTCTATACTTGTATTTCTAGACAGTGATTTTTTGTAAAGGAAAATAAAGCATATTCATTGTACTAAATGCTTTTGTTGGCCAAGAACCCCCGTTGACAAAAACAAGCTGGACTTTTTGAAAACCACTTTTTTATTTCATAAATTGACACAAAAATAATCTACAAAAGACCAAATTAACCAGTTACTATGAAATGTCATTTGCCTTGCCCCAAATCTTACAAAAGCACATACTAGATCCACCCCGTGCTCAAGTCACAACAAAAAGATAACTTTTCACAATGACATTCTGGAGATCACAGATGTGTTTGAACACTCATGGAGTACATTTTTGGGGAGAATGTCAGAATACACACATCCACACACAAACCGACCAACACACCCCATCTCCTTTAGCTTAAGAACTCTTCTTTGGTGCCATTCTTGATGCAGTCAGTCAGTCAGACAACCATGAGGGATAGACAGAGGCCTAGTAGGAGATTTAGTAGTAGGAGGAGAAAAGACATGGTTGGAAGAAAGGGGCATAAGGAAGAACAGTTTTACAGAGGTATTTAGCAAGGGACAGTATTAAGAATAAGAAAGAATCTCAACATACATAGACAAGTATTCACAACTCCCAGAAATCCACTGACAGTTGAGTAGAGGTTGAAAGCAAAGCGACAACTTGCACTTTTGCATTGAGCATTTATAGTCCTGCATAGTTACTTTAAAACTTACGAACTAAGGCGTTGTGTTATATAGTTTTGAGTCGTTTATAGTTAAGCTGAGAAATGAAATACAATTTGAAATAAAATAAAAAAATTCAAGTACAATCTCACTTTTAACCCCCCCTCTCTCACAACACTCCTCTCTTCAAAAGAGGACCCTAACTTCGTTAATTCAAGTCTTTTTTCCAGAAGGTCCAGTGTGATTAACAGCACCAAAGACACACTTGTAAGAGAGGGGAACATATACACACACACATCGAGAAGGGGATATGCTTTCTCTCACACTCACACATAGCACACCTGGAAAGAAAATACATTATATATATATATATATGATTATGTACACACACACATTCATATCAACTTGCACACAAACATATTTTTTTTGTCCCTGTGTATTTCACAAATAATTTATCAATATTAATATTACTACGTTTTTAACAGTCAGTAGTGGGTCCAGAGGTGACTGCAAACAGTAAAAAAAATCTATGGACACACCCAGATAGAAAAACGACCTCTGTCTCAGACAGAGAGTCTTTAAAGACAACAAAAAATAAACTTAAATTTAATCAGCTTTTTACTGTAGGAAATAAACAAGACACAAGTATTTTACAAGGCTTAAATACAAATTATATTACTTAGCATTACTCTCTCCTGTACCTCCCTCTCAGTCTCATTCCACAGTGATCAAGGTCGGTCATGTAAACATGTTGACAAAAACAAGACAAAAAACATAATAAAGGTTCACCGTTCAACCCACCATCTTGTCCAAACCCAGAAAATAAAACACAGGTACAAATACTATAAAATTAATCATCATAGTAAGGGTAATTTTATTCTTCAGGTCCAAGTCAAGGGTTAGGGAGGTCTTCAACTCCCTGTATTAATGTATTAAAAATGGATTTCATAATTCCAACAGTCAATCAAGAAAGTGATTCTAGATTCCTATTGGTGGATGATGTCCAGGAAGCTGTGATGTCCCGGAGCGTCATCCATTTGTATTGGTTAATGGGACTTCCTTTTCATGTCTCCGCCCTGGCTTTGGTTCGCATCTAATTGGGAACAGAAGGAATTATTTTACAACATGTTTAATCTTCATCTTTATAATCTGAAGCATGCTTCCATTGTGCCAAACATATAGAGGCAAGCCAACAGGTAGAGGTAACAGACTACACAGCCTAGTAACGATGATTAGGTCAACATGGCACGGTACACTCCATTAAGATGGGGAGGGGGAGAGAGAGAGAGAGAAAGGGTGGGAGGGGGAGGGGGGCTCAATTTTACCTGAGAAAGCAAGCTGCAAGTGAGGAGGTAGAGCAGCCTGTGACCCTGACTGGAGACTCTTATACAGATCTGAGGAGAGATGAAAGGATGGGGAGATGAGTGGGAGTGGGGGGGACAAAAGGGTGAGTGAAAAGAAGTGACAGAAAAACAAATGAAAATACAAGTAACATGAGGCCCAAACATACAGACAAGATAGACGGACGGGAATGCAGAAAACAAAAAGATGAAGGAAAGAGTGAAGGGGGAGAAAAAGGAGACGATGCAGGAGGGTTACATTGAGAGGACTGGAGAATAGTTGGAAGTGCTGCTGTTACAGAGACCGAGTTGAGTCGCAGAATAATTCATATTTTAAGTCTAAAACAATTTTAAAAAGTAGTGCTAAATCCATCAAACACCAAACCGAAAGTTAATAGCAATACAAATAAAACTTCAATACAGAAATTATTCAATTTATAAATATGGCAGCTTACCTGAAAAAGTGCTTTCATGTTCACTTTTCACATTACTTTCAAAAGATTTTGTTTAAACGTAAGTTCTCAAAAATAACTAAAATGTTTTAGACGCACATTCATTTTTCCAGGGAGGAAAATCACTGATGTACTGCACAAACATGTTATCTCTCTCTCTCGTCTTTGGGGAGAATGGGAAACCATATGATCTGAGCAGAAACAGCAATTGCATATCTACTTTGTTTTAGTGTAGAACTTTGGTGAAGTTCTCAAACTTAAACAGCCAAACTTCTTCCTCTAGATTGTGCATTAATCTTTTTTTCACCAATCGATTTTTTTAATCTGGCTAGATGAAATCTGTTAAAGGCATTTCAGCAATATCAACATGTGTTTATCCCTGGCTGAATGCTTATGTAAGGTGAGGAGATGAGGTGTCTTGGAAATTTAATTTGGATTTTTATTTTCGAGCTGGGTTTATAATCAGAATTTTTGCTGCCCAAATCTGCAAGGGATGGCCCTTTTCGGATAAATTTTACTATTGAAGAGCAAAAATTTTATTCTGAATTAAAGTATTCAAATTCAAAAACAAAAATAAATACAAACTCAAATTTTTTATTTTATAACCCTATATAAGCATTTTTTAAATCTGTAGTAGTCAACCTGCCCCAAGCAAGTCACTTTAAAACAAACAATCCGTTCTAAAAACAAAGCAGCCCGTTTCACCCTCCCCTCGCCTGCTTGCTGCCAGATACAGCTCGCTGTTTGAAACACCCGACTAACAAAATGATAAAAGCCAAGGTAACTTGACATTCTCAATAATGTATATTTTCAATGAAAAAAGCAACAGAAACAAAACTTGTGTAACTAGCAATGTTTAAAATCAATTTAATAGCGTAATCGTCGTTTAGATTTTTGACCAACTAGATTGTCATGGTACAACTTGTTAGGTAAGCTAACCCAATGTTAACTCTGGTCTTATCTAAAGCTCTGTTTTATTCTATCCAGTAACTATTTTTACCTCCTTGGGTCTTTCTTTTTATACTGCCTGTCAGTGACAGCTGTAGTCGGCAAAGGTGTAAGAGGAAATTGCAATACAGAAGTACAACTGTGAAAGCCCTACTCACCCATTAAGTCGCTCTGTGCTAGGGCATATCCTGAGTTGGTGCTTGGGGCCGTACCCATGCCGCTGGCCCCTGGCGTTCCTGGAGGCGTGAAGTTGAGCAGCGATGGGAACTGGAAGGGCAGTGAGACGGGCACCAGGCCCCCCAGCATCCCAAAGCCCAGCGGCAGAGAGGGGGGGCTGCCCAGGAGAGGACTGCCGGCCGACACCTGGGGGAGGAGGAAGGACAGATACTGAAAAAAAAGGCTGGCGTTTCCAGTCACTGGCCCCTACTCTACCGTTGACCCAGCCTCTGCACTGGCCAGGCCGTGATCTGCTGTCTCACCTGGGACAGATGTGAGGTGGTGGGGGGGTTGGCCAGGGTTCCTGAAGACGCCCGACTGCACACAGCCTTTGCCCCCTGGTTGGCTCCACCCCCAGTCCGCTGCCTCGGACCGTGGCTGGCCGAGGGGGACGGGCTGTTGTCCTGGCGACCGGAGCCCAGTGACATGGCGCCCACGTTGTTAGTGCTGCTGCTGCTGCTGACTGAGAGGGACTTGTGGTTGCCGGCGAAGCTGTAGCTGCCCTGGCCCAGCTTCACCTGGCCCCCGCCCGCCTGCACACTGAAGGGGGGTCGGAAGCCCGGGGCCTTGGGCGAGTACTGGTGCTGGCCAGCCATCATCTGGGGGTGGGACGGAGAAGAGGAAGGGGAGGGCGAGGAAGAGGAGGAGGAAGGAGGCGGGGTGGGGGCCGGCGGCCGGGGCGTGAGCTTGATGATTGGGGGGTTGTTGCTGTGGGAGGACTTGGTGAGCGTGGCCTGCATGGGGGTGATGAAGTTGGACTGGTGCTGCTGGGCCTGTTGGGCCTTGGCGGGGGAGGGGGCAGTGGTTGCCATGGAGGAGGGGCCGCAGTAGCCCTGAGGGCCGGGGTAAGAGTTGACGGAACGGGGCTGGGGCGACGAGGTGGGGGGCTTGGCGCTCACGCTGCCGTTGCTGCTGCTGACGCCGCTGGCCTTGGCACTGCTCTTGCCCAGTCCTTGCAGAGCGGCCGCCATGCCTGCTGCCCCGGCGGGCCCACCAAAGGCTTTCTGGTGCGGGGGCAGCAGAGGGGAGGCGGTGGGAGGGGGACGCGGTTTGGGCGGGGAGGGGGAGGGCACCGGGGGAAGCTTACCGCCCCCGCCTGCCCCGCCTGCTCGGTAAGCCGTGGTGGTCATGGTAACGTGTCTCTGGTTCTGGCCCATGGCGCCGACCAATTTGAGCGTCCCGAACGCGTCGGAGGACCCCCGGCTGGACAGCGCCTGCCCCCCCACGGCGTGCAGGCGGGCCATGGAGGAGGTGGAGGAGGAGGAGGAGGAAGTGGAGCAAAGAGAGGTAGACGTCATGGTCATGTGGCCGGAGAGCGGCGCGCTCTCCATCTTGGACAGAGAGTGCTGTGAGGCGGAGGTGGTGGCCAGAGGGGAGGGGTAGTGGGGGGTGACGGAGGGAGGAGAGGAGGTGGGCATCTGGAGGGGCGGGGGGGAGAGGGGGCTGTCGCTGGGTGCCGGGCCGGGCAGACCCTTGCTGGCGTTGCTGAGCAGCGCCAGGGCGTGGGAGATGGAGTCCAGGGAGGGCGCCGTCAGGTCCTCGTCCAGAGAGTCGGACAGGCAGATAGGCTCTGAGGGGGCGGTGGAGAGAGGCAGGCGGCTGGCAGCCAGAGACAGAGACGAAGAGGTGGCACCGGGCAGAGGCCGCTGGATCCAGGGGCTCTCCTGCAATAATAAAAGGTTTCTGATGAAAAGGGTTTTAGGAAACTTCAGATGTAACAGAAGTGCCATACTACTGCTGAACACGTAACAAAACCAACCACGTATTTTTGTGGAAATTAATTTGCAATGCAACTTACTTTCGCTTTCGCCTTAGGGCCTGCAACCATTCTTTTCTTGACGCTGGAAAAAACAAACAGAAAAATGTACTAAATTGTTTCCGACTGGCAATACTCAATTCTCTTTTATGCTCCAAAACAGTGTCGTTCACTGTTTACTTTTACACTGCATCGATGAATTTGAAGTTGTGTAGTGGGCATCTCCTGTCAGTTCATTTCAGCTATGTCATTGTGTATCAGGGGCCTACTACTAGTGTTCGTTCTGAGGACTGCACTAGACTTACAGGTTGCCAGTGAGATGACTGTGTACCGCACGACTCTCCTTGATCAGCATCCTGAGGAGAGAAGCAAACATTAAAGTTGATGAAACCTGCTCTGTGCAACCCCAACACACGGTCCACCCTCTCTGACATAGAAACGGGACCATTGACAGTCTGACCTGGCCTGCATCCAGCCCTTGGGCCAGAGGGGCTTGACCTCGTTCTCCATGAAGGCCTTGAGGTAGTCCTCCACCGACAGAGCGCACTGGGACTCCAGCTCGTAGCAGCTCAGCTTCACCCGTACCAGGGTGCACAGAAGGCTCCTGTACGTACACACACGCACGCGCACGCGCACACGCACAGTATATTTATCAGAAGGGATATTTTTCTTACATTTGGAGCCTAAGTCGTGTTTCAGAAATTTTTATATTATTTTATAAAGTCTGTCATTGGAAGGCAATATCTACCTGAGTTTGTCATCCCAGATAAACTTCTTTCTTGGACCCATTACCCGTTTGCCTGGCTTCTCCTCATCCTCCTCCTCAGAACCGTTGTTCTCTCCTTCGCCAGGCTGCTGTCTGCAGAACACACACACACACACACACACACACACACACACACACACACACACACCCCCTGAACTGACCATTCCCAAGGTGGTAACCAGATCCCCCATGTCGCCTTGACACAAAGCCTCAGGGGAGCAGTAAGGGCACGACTACGATGGGGAAGGTGTTCCTACTTGGCAGCCTTGGCAACGCAGTCCATGTTGTATCTCTGGATCTGCTCGGGCATCACGCTGCACACGGCCAGCTTCAGCTTGAGCAGCGGCGTCCTCAGGCGGTCGTCCTGGTGAAGAGTGGACAGAAACAGGGGGAGGAGGGGGAGGGAGAGCTTATTGTGATGAGGTGCATGCAGTGCCACTCCAACGGTTCCCCCGACAAAAGACGCGTTTGAGGCTCGTTGGAGAGCCGCACCGCTCATTGTCTCTGTGCCGCCTACGGGACGCCCCCGAACGCTAGTGACTGAAAGCAGAAAGGTGGGCGTTGCTGAAAATGCATAGCGCTCGTGAAGGGGGAAACTGGGAAGAGGGATGAAATGGATGTGGAGTGTGAGGGCGAGGAGTGTTTGAATGTTCGCTCAGAAACAGGACTGTTACGTCATGATCGTTGAGGGTTTGAGAGCACTTTCCTTTTGATGGCGCTTTCAACGAGGCAATGAGAGTACTCTTTATTTGCCGTTAGCAATGCGTCATTCTTTAGCTTAGTAATGGAATGGGAAAAGGCTATTTAACCAGCCATTTATTTATTTCCATGAAATAGGATACGTGTTTATTTAAAAACAGTTACCAGGATTCCATTAAAAAATAAATGTTTACGCACGGCATGGAACCTGGATTCAAACCTGTGCCGTTGCGGGGAAATAGTACCTGAAGGCAATCGTGTGGGTGTTCACACCTGTGTGTGTGTGTGTGTGTGTGTGTGTGTGTATTTTCAAAGGTATGGCTGACTCACCTGGATGTTCAGGCTGAGCTTCTTGAGGCGTTTGAGCAGGGCCTCCTTGTTGCAGGGCACAAAGGCCTCGAGGTGGGAGTAGATCTCGGATCGCAGCGCCACCGGCTGCTCCTGCACCTGCAGCTCGATGCTGGACCAAGACGAGAGAGGGGAGGGCGGTTAGGATTCACAAATGGAGGACGACGAGAAAGGATCGGTGGTGAAAGTAAGGAAGTACAAAGAGACCATGCAGCAATATGTGTGTGTGTGTGTGTGTGTGTGCGTGGGTACGTGCGTGCGTGCGCGGGATGACATACGATGATAAACAGTGATCACCTAGCAAGGCCCGGAAATTGTAAAGCACGACTTCGCAAGGTTGAGATGAGAGGAGGAGAGCAAATTAGACTGACAAAGGATTTTGGAGGACGTCACACTTACTCCAGTAAGATGTTGTTCATATCCAGGGTGAAGAATTTCTTCCTGCCCTCTTGATCAAACTGACGCGAGGCCTGTGGGGGGAAAACAGGTTGAGTCAGCAGGCTAGCAGAGCTCCATGCAAACACTCACGACCTACACGCACACGCGCACGACTCAGCATCGGCATGCGTGTCAGCCAGAGCAGATATTGGTTTTCTCCTTCATTCCTTTTTCTTCAAAGAGGCCCGCCTTCGCTCTTCTTGTTATTGTCGCTTTGCTGTTTTTCATTACGCTCTCCTGAACTAGCTGTGCATTTTTTATTTGTATACAGTTTCACATAAGTAAACTATTTCTGCAGAACTAGGATAGCTTTTAGAAAGAAGTCTCCAGCAGCTCTGTAGGTGGATTACGCAACACATTTGAGTCAAACAAAACGGGGAAAAAAAGCTATAGTGTGAAGCCAACTCACTGCCCGGAGGTCTTCAATGCGCTTGATAAGTGGCGGAGGCAACCCGTTTGGTAGTGGAGGCGGCGATAAAAGCCCCCCTGAAGTACCCAGCCCCCTCCCCATCACACCAGCTCCAGCCTTGGGTGCCGGAACTCCCACTCCCAGCAGGCCATTCTCCCTGGCATTGGCCACCACATGTGGGGAGGGTTCCAGAAGGCTGAAGTCCAGGTCGCCCAGGAGATCCTGCAGCTCCCTCTCGTTGGCTGAACCCAGCAGCGTCATCATGGCGGGTTCGGAGGTCAGCTCGGCCAGGGAGACCGAGTCATGGTTGGCAGCGTTCACGTTCAGGTGAGTGTTAGGCAGCATGCCGTCGGCATGCAGGGGTTTGGCCAGCCCCGGGTGCACCGCACCGGGGTTCAACTTGCGCATCTCTTCCTTCTCCCGGGTGAAGCGGCGAAGCATGGCCGCCAGGCACAGAGAGTCCTTCATCAGCTTCTTCCGTTTCTTCTTCTCCGGCCGGTGGAGGTTGAGAGTGGACCCCCTGCACCGAGAAGACAAGAAAGGTCAAGTGGGACAAAACACGTCATTGATGGCGCTGCAGTGCTCCCTTTATTTGGAGAACATGTATCATATAAGTCTAATCGCCCGGTGAAAATGCAGCGCTCGTAATAGCCATGCTATTATTGGCTGGTCTGTGCAGCGGGTGGATTAATGGCAGTGGGGTGATCAACCTATCAGAGCATGTCTAATGGAGTCTTTGTTCAGGGCGGCCTATCTGCTACTGTGTCCAAGAGCCATTCACAGAGAGAACCACTACGTCATGGACGATGTATGATGGTTCAAAGATGTGACATGCATTTCGATAAATAGTAGGAGAAATGGGGGGGGGGGGGCTTCTTCAAGGACACTGATTGAATTGTGACATTTGAAAAATTATTATCCTTCATCGCTTGTTGTTTATAGGAGAAGCAGCACTGTAGCTTCTACATTTCTCTTTTTATACTTCCTGAATGAATTAAGAGTCATGTGGGAAAAGCATACAAATAAAAATCTCACCCTTGTTTGGGCACTCTGTTTTTCCTCGGTTTCTTCTCTTCCAGGCTGTTCCCTTCTTTCCTCTTTCGCCTCTTAATCACCTGTTCCCCAGAATCATTCAGTTTTGGCTGCAGAGGGGAAAATACAAACACCAATCTAATTTCTATTCAATCAACAATCCTAAAAATATACAAGAGAATACATTGTGTATCCTTTAAACAGAGTCCTATTATAGTCAGTAAGTTTTTAGTTTTTTTAAACATTAAGGTAAAAGTGGCTCATGCCGGGCATGTCTGTCTCACCCTGGGTGTGCCTTCCTTGTCCTCGCCTTCTGACTCGCCTTCAGAGGCTGCTCTGAACTGCAGCGTGCCCGTGTTGATGTAAAAGCCCCCCAGCTTGGTGGTCAAAGAAGCAGGGACCAGCTCATCATACTGTTACAAAATGGCGGCCATTCCACATGGAAATATAGTAACAGAATGTTCCGGAACTTATAATTATACATAAATACAACACACATTTTTACATAGCATTACATTGAACATGGCATGACTATCTTTTCCAAGGTAGGGATGAAGAATATGGAGTGCACAACACAACACCTTGATGCTAAAAGACATTATTGTGGATATTTCAAATGCCTCTGGTTGATTGACACCCACCGCTTCTGAGTTGTCAATGAAGGGGTCAGTTTCGTCATAGCCAAAGCCAATGTCAATCAGGTCCTGCATTCTGTCTTTCCTTTTCTTACCAGTGTTAGCCTGGATTACACCCCCAAAAAAGAGGCGAGAGACACGCATAACTCAATGCACTGAAACATTTGCTTAGCTGTGAAGTAGACGTTGTCTGTATTTGGAAATGTACATATAAAGTCAGTCAGGTAAAAAAAAAAACGTACATATTTGCTTTCAAACTTTTTAGCCAATGCCTCCATTTGCAGTCTTTCTCTCTCGTCATCGTTGAAGGGGTCATTAGGATCAACTACAGGCACAACACTTGGAGGGCTTTTCTTTGCCTGGAAAAAGGTGAAGATGTCAAAAAATTTCAGATTTTTATAAAAATAAACATTGCATGATTTTACATATAATTTCACATGTTGAGAAAGAATCACAGAAAACCTTGAATCATACACACTAATTGTGTTTAGTGCTTTAAATGGAAGTCTAGATTACTACATCGGTTTAGGTGTCGAAGCCATTTTAGTTCAAACACCATATTTGCACTCTGGAGATACACATTGGCACTACGATCATGTCTTAATGACATTTGCATAACTCCCAAGCTACATCCTGGTACTTCTATCAGCACTGTTCATTCTGTCACCCAGAGTCAGCAGGCTAAACTGCATGTGGCCTTTTCAAGTGCGTTAATGACTATGATTGATTACTGTTGCCTGGCAAATAACTAAAAATGAAACAGGTAGCTAGCAACACACAAGCTTTATCAGGGCATGTGCAAAAATACATTAACACAAGTACAATCGTTAAGTGTGGTTAAAAGTTGCTGCTTGGCCGACTGGATAGTATGGACGGCTAAATGAATGGTTGGTCAGCTCTCTTTTGTGTAAAGTCCATCAATGGTCATTTCTACCACGCTAGTCCATAGACGGATAAGGTGCACATTACCCAGCAATGACATGTTCCCACTTCCTTGCAATATAATTAACTCTACACTCCTGTCTTCCCTTGCCCTAGTATCGAGAATCATACGATACCTGAAGGTTATGGATGAGTTCGCTGTAATTAAACTCTGCAGACGTTTGATCGCTGGGCTCGGACAGAGAAAGGTTTAATCGCACAGTAACATTGATCTTCTTTGCTTCAGGCTTGTCCCCGTCGTCACTTTTGGCAAAAAGACCACCACCACCTACTGCCCCGGTCGCTGTCGTTTCGACCTCCTCATCGCCATCCAAGTTGATGTCGGCCTCATTTTCCAACCTGCGTTTCCTAGACTCGTTTGCTGATCCAGCAGCGAAGGCCGAGAGGGTGACAAATTGTACTTTTCTCGGTTCGGCCATTTGGATGAGCTGCCTGCCTGAACCTCGCTCCGGACAGACAGCGCGAGCTACTTCGCGAAACTATTCCTAATTGGCGAATTGAAGGGGATTCCGTGAGTGTGCAATGGCAGATCGGTGCCTAGAATGGTCTAATGGGGTCTTCTGCACCATATGAATTTAAATTCAAGGGATGTGATAGTCGGGGAAAAGTTGTTTTTCAGTAGCTACTTGCGTCCTCAATTGCTATGGGACCCAGACATTCACAGGAGCCATCTTGGATTTCGGGAGTAAATAAAATATCAGTGAGAGCCTCACTGAGAGGTCACTGAGCCTGCGCGTGCAGCCAAAACGGAAGCAGGGAGCACCAGGGGGTTCCGATTGTCCAATCATCGTTTGCTCAATTACTGACCCCGCCCCTGTCATAATAGAAAACAGTGATGTGATGCTAATATCATGAACACCTTTATAAATGTGTGTACTGGAAGAACATATAAATAATACCCAAACAAATCATACTATACTATACCTAATTATAGAACATCAACCAAAGACTGAATCAGCTTTAATTTACTAAAATACGTTTTTGGATGTTTTGTTTCTGTACTATTCCTGTGTTAAGGGAAGTCAAATCAAGTCTGAATTTTGCACTTGTTAGCAGTGATACATACATTAAATATATATGCAGTCAAACCATCCTGAAAAACAGTCGTTGTGTTTTCCAGTCTAACATTAATAACTCTTATCAACATTGATGACCACCTGTGGATTGGGCTTTTCTGCAAACTTGCCAGCGAAATATTCTAAACTGATTAATAAACTGAGACCAAACAATTATAAAAGAATAATATTTACTGTTTCTCATTCATGTTTTCAGTACAAATAAACCTTTCATAATTTCAATGCAATAAAGACATTTTCCAAACAAATGTTGGCCAAAAATAAACTTAAGCTAGACCACAGATAATAAAACATGATTAGAACAATGTTATGTATTTATTATAGCCTAATATTATAGACTATATATACAGAACAATGGATACTTTTAGTGCCTTGTGTTGACAGGCTGCCTTGCGATATTAGTACATTAAAGCCTTGGACAAGTCTGGCATTCAGATGTGATAAGCGCTGGCACAGCAGTATCATAGAGGAACTCTGTTGTCTTTGGCCCATTTCCTCAGAATTCTGATGATGTATTCCACCTGGGGGTTTCCTGTGTTTCGCAGCAGGGGCAAAACTTCCTTCAAGGTCTCCCTAGGCAACAGTCACATTTTGGTCAAGACTTGAGAAGAATGTGTTTTTACAAATAAAATAAATCTCCATGTATACAGATATTAACCAGTGCAGTACAATAATACTATTGTCCCTATATAAAGTAAAAAGGTAAAAAAAAAATATTGATGATAAACATACTTGGGCTCCCTCCCAGCCAGAATGAGCTGGAAGATTCCAACACAAGCTCCTCTCTTGCCCTCCCAATAGTTGGATCCTGGATCCAATTTCTCAAGTGCATCAAACGCTTTGGCTGCATAGTAGAACTGCCCCATCTGCATGAGCATTGAGCAAAATTACAATTAATCATTGTTTAGATGATTGCATTATTAAAGGAATATTTTTTGTTTGGATCGATAATTTAATAATGGAAATCAGACGCAATCCATCCACACAAGACACAATCGACTATTAACATCAAGCAGTGAACACAATGCATTACCTTATAGCAGTCATTGGCAATAAGCTGGAGCAGACTGAAGGAGTCTGAAGATGTCCCCATTTTCAGATACATCTCCCATGCTAGGTGCCCTTTCTGGTTCATTATGTCTGAAACAAATAAAGACGTAAATTAGACTATGCTCTGTTCTCAGTGTCTAAAATGTTGACTGCAATTCATTTTGTATACGTACAGCAGCGTGACAGCCAGCTCAAATACACATAGTCACTCTTTATCTTCTCACTTTGAATCAGCTGAAACACCTGACAGAAAGACAACATACATTTGAAGTCGGAAAGTATACACCTTAGCCAATTACATTTAAAGTCAGTTTTCCCTATTCCTGACAATAAATCCTCGTAACCATCCCGGTCTTAGGTTCGTACGATCATTACTTTATTTTAAAAATAATAGAATAGAGAATAATTTCTTTCTTTCATTACATTCCCAGTGGGTCAGAAGTTTTTATACGCTTAGTATTGGTAGACTTGCCTTTAAATGGTTTAACTTGGGTCAAATGTTTCGAGTAGCCTTCTACAAGCTTCTCACAATAAGTTGCTGGAATTTTGGCCCATTCCTCCTGACAGAACTGGTGTAACTGAGTAAGGTTTGCAGGCCTCCTTGCTCACGGATGCTTTTTCAGTTTTGTCCACAAATGTTCTATTGGATTGAGGTCAGGACTTTTGTGATGGCCACTCCCAATTCCTACACTTTGTTGTCCTTAAGCCATTTTGATGCAACTTTAGAAGTATGTTTGGGGTCATTGTCCATTGGAATGATCAATCTTTAACTTCCTTTGAGGCCATCTATTTTTTGGAAGAGCACCAATCCCCCTAACATGATGCTACCACCCCCATGCTTCACGGTTGAGATGGTGTTCTTCAGCTTGCAAGCCTCCACCTTTTCCATAAATATATTTATTTGATCAGATCAGACGACATTTCTGCAAAAAGTTATTTGTCCCCATGTGCAGTTGCAAACCGTAGTCTTTTTTTGTATGGCAGTTTTGGAGCAGTGACTTCTTCCTTGACAAGTGGCCTCACGTTATGTAGGTATATATACCTCTACGTATATAGGACTTGTTTTAGTGTGGATATAAATACTTTTCTACCAGTTTCCTCCAGCATCTTCACAAGGTCCTTGCTGTTGTTGATTGATTTTCACTTATTGCGCCAAAGTACGTTCAACTCTAGGAGACAGAGCGCGTCTCCTTCCTGAGCGGTATGATGGCTTTGTTGTCCCATGGTGTTAATACTTGTGAATACTATTGTTTACAGATGAGCATGGTACCTTCAGGAGTTTGGGAATTGCTCCCAATGATAATCCAGACTTGTGGTCTACAGTTATTTTGCTGAGGTCTTGACTGATTTCTTTATATTTTCTCATGATGTCAAGTAAAGAGGCACTGAGTTTGAAGGTAGGCCTTAAAATACATCCACAAGTACATCTCCAATTGACTCAAATTATGTCAATTAGCCTATCTGAAGTTTCTAAAGCCATGCCAACATTTTCTTTAATTTTCTAAGCTGTTTGAAGGCACTGTCAATTTAGTTTATTTAAACTTCTGACCCACTGGAATTGTGATATAGTAAATTATAAGTGAAATAATCTGTATGTAAACAATTGTTGGAAACAGATTACGTTGTGTCATGCACAAAGTAGATGTCTTAACCGACTTGCCAAAACTATAGTTTGTTAACATGAAACCTGTGGAGTCGTTAAACAAAATAGGTTTTGATGACTTCAACCTAAGTGTATGCAGACTTTCAGCTTCAACTGTACAGGTTAAGAGCAGTATGTTAAACAGGTCGAAAGAAGCCTTTGATATACTTAAAAAAAGGTTTCCAACGACCGTTCTTTGTATGTCTTTGAACTGACCTCTAGCTAATGAACAGCATCAAACACTTGCAGATACAGTAATAGGACATGGCTAACATGTCAGGATCCCAATTTATTCCTACTGTTGCAATAACGTTCAACAGACATAGAAATTACACTCAAATTAGCAACCTCTGAGTCGGGTAAGGAGACTGTAGGCTTATTCCCCCAAAATACATCTATAATGTCTACAATATAGAAATATCACTAAACAAACTTGAACTCTTATTACCTCCTCTGCTTCTTTGTAATTGCCCAGGGCTGATTTTGCCTGTGCATAGTTGAAATTGAAGGTATCATCATTGTAAAAATAGCTCTACAAAAAGAGAGGAAAAAGATGCATATTTCTATAAACATATATGCACACACACATCCACAAAAAGAGTGCATGTACACCTGCTCCTTGGGGAAACAATTAAAGCAGGAGATGAAAACACGCATGCAAATCAAGCAACACCGTGGGAGCCTATTTCATTTCCATTTTTTGAAGAAAATAAATGAATACTAACTCCACCGTCAACAGCATATTAGAGTTGTAAATGAGAAAGGCCAACCTTGACAGAGTTGAGATATATGAGCACATCCTCAAACTGTCTCAGTAAGAAGAAGCACGAGGCCATGCATTGTCGGCCAGGAATAGTGTCTGAAAGAAGAACACAATGAAACCCATTACACGCAACACAATACATATAAACACATATACCAGATGGAGCGCACACGCACTTAAGCCAGTTTTTCAGACAAAAGACAAGATTGTCTTTAACCAAATAAAAACAGCTTTACCACACTCGCTGGCTGAACCTCCGACCAACTGGAAAAACTGTTGTGCAATCTTCAGGTGGTCCCTCTAAGAGGGAAATACACAACAGAAAATACAGTGAAATCCACGAGAACTTGTATCCATATTGATGTGTTTTAGTAAATGTTTTGTTTTTTGGGCAAGGAATATTTACTTACTGATCCAATATCTTGGCCCAATGCTGCATTTACTACTCCTTTCAAGATGTATTCCTGAGAAAGAAACCGTTGTACATAAACTTAACGGAAGAAGGAGGGGAGGGGGTCAAATATTACTAGTACCATATTTACCTGTGGTGTGGTTGGCTCCAAATCTTTGATAAGGTTGTAAGCCTCTTGAACGTCATCTGGAAATGGAAATCCAGTTTGAGTTTAAACATTGTAATGTCTTAAAACATAGAACATTGATTGAGCCCGGTGACAATGGCGGGTGTGGTCCCACCTTGTCTCAGGTAGTAGATGACGAGGTTCAGTCTTGCCTCAGAGATCACATCAATCAAGGGAGGTAGCACCTGCAAGGCCCCATCCCCACCACGGAACACCACCTTTGGTACAACACAGAAAATAGTATGGTCAGAGCTTGTCGGTCACGAGTGCAGTCAACACACACACACACACACACACACACACACACACACACACACACACACACACACACACACACACACAC
>JAVQIZ010074365.1:0-27669 GCA_036023535.2 Galaxias brevipinnis
ATATATATACATAGAGAGAGAGAGAGAGAGAGAGAGAGAGAATATGGCTGAGCATCCATAACATGAGAGAGAGGGAGAGAGAAATTACACTGTAGTGCGGTCTGTGTTTCTGTGTACTATGTGTCTTCTGTATGAACTTCATTGGTGAAAGTGTATGGTTCTTGCATGTTTTTGTGTGTTTAGAATTGTAAGATAAGAATAGAGATTGGTTTAAAATACAACAACCAGAATTTTCTGCATTTTGCAAATCTGTATTTAATAGGGAATGACGATTTTCCGTAGGGAATGATCAGTTTTATTCCCGTTGAGTTGTACAGGAAATGTCCCTCTCACAGCAGCACATCAACAGCACCAGTCAGATACTATGGCATCATACTCTGCCTCTGGGGAGAGCTCACTGCAGGGTTATGAAGAACACTTCTGTATTCCATCAGACAACAGGAGGGTATTGTCATAAGTTCTGAATAGCATTTACTTCATTTATTTACACTTAATGTGTTGGTGTGCGATCTATAGAAAGTCCTTGCAACTGCAAAATCAACACACCCAGAAGCCTCATGTCTGCAATTTTTTGAAGGGAAAGTGTCTCTGTTTTTATTCACATGTGAAAAAGATCCAAGAGTGGTTGAAAGAGAATGAGGCAGAAAAGAGGGAGCCACGGCTGACTATTTGGCCAGCTAGTCAGACAATGCTGCGGTCATTTCTGCGACTGTGGATATTTAGGTTTGTAAATTGCAGTGAAAATGCATGTTCTTTTAAGTATCACGTGAAGATTAAAGAAGTATTATTCAACAACGCACATGAACAAAAGATGTTAACGTTACGGTGATTTTCATGGACATGAAACCGAATTCACTATAAACATCTTTGCTCCACCCGTTAAGGCCTCCTCCAACGAGAGCTGGAGAAATATGTGGGTTTCATACAGTCTATCGATTTCGCCCGCAAACAAAGACAGGCACAGAAGAAAATGGAGGGAGGGAGCTGGGTACAGGGAGGGAAACAGAAAGGAGAGCAAGCAAAGACAAAGTGGTTTCCAGTCAGGAATGTACGGCTTCCACCTAACGTACAACCTTACAGTAAAATCATAGAATTTTAACATCACCTACTTTTCCTACATTCGTTACCCATGTTTACCCAATTAGTCGAACATAGTTTAAACAGACTTTCAAAGGAGCATCTGTGAAAAAAAATATTTCATTGTCCTTATACTGTTATTGTCTGTTTGTATGAGAGATGGGGAGAAACCAATGGAAAAGTGATCAAGAGAGATCGATGGGAAAAGAGGGAGTGCAAGACAGAAGGAAGGATAGAGCATGAGAGAGAGAGAATGAGAGAGAGAGAGAGAGAATGAGAGAGAGAGAGAGAGAATGAGAGAGAGAGAGAGAGAGAGACTGAGAGAGAGAGAGAGAGAGAGAGAGAGAGAGAGAGAGAGAGAGAGAGAGAGAGAGAGAGGAGCTGGGCTGGTGTTAAGGTGATTAGTCTGGTGGGTTGGCGATAGAGAGAGTTGATCAATAACCTATTGATCCCCCCTGGCGAGTGTCAGGGGGATAGTGGGAAGAGAGGGAGAGAAGGAGGGTGGGAGAAAGGATAGGGAGGGAGCGGGCCCTGGCTTGACTTTTAAAAATCCTTTACTCTGCAGATGACAAATAACCTGCTGGATTGGTAGAGAGCGGCGAAACACGCCTAACGCTGTCCTACCTGGTGACACTAGAAACACAGGCAGGCACACACACACACGCAAAGTAGGCAGAGTGGAAGCGTTACCGAAAGTCTCAAACGTATATTTTACACGTTTTAGTCTAATTGTAAATAGAGTAGCAGAGTGCGTTAGTGTGTTGATGGAGGCAGGTGGAGGGGGTATTGAACTCTTTGCAGTGTGGTTGCTTAGCAGACCATCGCCTCAACGGAATCCACTACGCTGAAAGAAATTCACTGGAGCAAGCCGTTTCCTACTCTTACTCCAAATGCCTTGCAAACTTGCCCGCGACTAAGACTTTTATTGATAATGGCACGCAGTATTGCAGTGTATAGTAACAAGATATGACAACATTATATTCTTTATGCAAGTCCTAATTAAAACCTCTAACTCTGTCTAATTTGGAGGGATAACTTTCAGCATGGACTATGTATCGTCTCACATAGTTGGCTTTGTTGGCATGTGATTTCCTCTAAACAAAGTAGTCCATTGCAATGTGAAGGATTGAACATGCTGTACATAGTAATATAAATTATGACAAGCTACTGTGGCCCTCAGTTCTCCTCCCCAAGGCCCTGAACAGCCAAGAGCAGGGTCATTAGTATTCTAAAAAGACGGATGTAGGAAAACTATTAATAAACATCTGATGCAGCATGCTCATGAAGCCAGTCAGTCCACGGAAGTAACAATGCTACTCTCTGTGTGTGTGCGTGTGTGTGTGTGTGTGTGTGTGTGTGTGTGTGTGTGTGTGTATGTGTGTGTTTATGTTCAGGGGGAAGATGTTACATTCATTGTGTTCCCCAGTGTATATCGGAACCACGCAGTTGAGCAGTTGAGGTGAGAGTTGAATGGTGGGAAGGGGTCAGGGTTCATAAGGTCCTTTAAAATACATCAGGGCCCAACGGATGTCAAGGTAATAGTCAAGAGGATGGTTATTGAATAACCCATCATGTTTATTGTAGCGGCCCAAACCGGACATTTTTGTACCGGCATCTGGAGTGAACAGGGCTCAGACAAGGGCTCAGGCCTCTTTCTTCCTTAAGGAAAGAATCGTATTGAATGCCCTCACTTTGAATAGGTCAGGAAATTAAACATCACACAATAAATGATTCTACATGTATTATAGCCTTGTTTTTGAATGCCAGTCATCTTTTAGGAATTCAGTTGACTCCCCGTCTCTACTATGCAATCGAAGGCATTTGAAACCCACTTCGGATTTGTAAAGGTCACGAAAACGGTTTTCTGGTGCTTTACTGCCTTCACCTCCTGTCACTCTTTCTCTTTACTTTCCTATTTTTTTTTCCAACGCCCCTCCTTTCTTTCCTCTTCTCTCCTATCGTTTCTCCTCTGGTCACCTTTCTCCTTCGCGTGTCCTTGCCCCCGTGCACACCACCACCGCCATACTTCTACCCGCTTCCCTTTGCAAGTCCCCCCCACCCCCCCCACCCCCACCCCCCCACCCCCCCCCGTCCCCACCCCACTCATCCTCCCACTGCCACACAGCCTCTCAGATGAACGTATAGATATTGACAAGCCATCTGCTGGATAAATCATCAGGAAGAGAGAAGGAAGATGGCCGACGTGTGATCGCTTCCCTCCTCGCCGACGGACTCCAACTAAATCCTGGTCACGTTCATCCGTGAACTTCACACACTTTATCTTTTACACTCTGTGCTTACCTTACTATGCCTCCCAGGGGAGAGGGAGCAGCATTTCCAACCTGGTCTCGTTTAGGATTCCCTGCATAAAGTATGAAAATGTGGGACAGCACAAAACGTACAGATAATAGGTATGAAATATCACAAAAAAACAACAACATTCAAACCAGACACCAGTGGTATTTCAAACCGACAACATTGATGATGAACCCAGCACCTAAACCCCTTACGCCACCACGCCACTAAAGATCTCCAAAGCTACGACAAATAATGCATTTAAATAGACAGCACTGTTTTACAAGTAGTAATGCTGGTTTGGTTACTACCAGCCGGCTGGAGTGGCTCTCAGTACTACAAGATGGACTAAGGACTGGATGGTGGAGGGTTAGAATTGCCGTGTTGGAGATTTTTATTTGTATTGCCTATTCCTAATCTTATACCTAACCTTCGCCTATGTAAAAATGTAAGCTAACCTCTATTAATAATTATACATTTTATTTATAAAGCGCTTTTCATGACACTCAAAGATGCTGGAACAACATAAGCTAATCTATGACAAGCTCTAGCCTGCCATTATATTTCATATTTATTGATACAGAAGGGTGGCTCCTAGTTTTTGTTGCGTATGTTACAAAAGTAGAATGAGATAACATTGACATTTGCCCAAACTCACATTGAAAGGGAGGAAATGGTAGGAGAATGAATAACAAATGTGGCTGTTCCATGGTTTATACCGTGAAGTAAACGCTCCACCAACTTGCTAAGACGTAGGCCTATTTTACCTGGACAGAGCGATCTCTGTTACTGAATTTGCTAACCACACAAACATAAGCTGTAACACTTTACCATTGCACTTTAGACCTGTAAAGTGGATAAGGTGTTATGGATGCTGTATGCAAGGCCAATTGGTCAATACACCAATTATATAGATGAGGGTATCGAAGGGGCAAATGATAGCCAATCAGTGAAGTGCTCTTACTGTCCTCTGGCAAGAGCTGACCCCCTGACCCCTTGGGATGACCCTCGGGTCAGAGTTCCCCACTCTGGGTTCAAAGGGCATTCCCACAGCACGGGCCAGAGGGGTGTTGCCATGGTTACAACATCCGACGGAGAGGGGTGCCTGCCTGTGTTTGCATTGGTGGGGTTGACACCAAGAGTTAGTGACCAACAAAATGCCAGGAGTGGTTGCTTCATAGGCCAACGCACGCAATGTTGAAAATGGCTCTCAAGACCAAGTCAGATAATCCTCAAAATAGTAAATTATTGAACCAGGGAACACCGCAAAATAGTATTCCCTTATATCCTGTCGTATATCATACTAATACAAGCTCTTTCACATACAACACACGTTTTCTATGCCTACATTATATTAGCTGTTTCTATAGATATTTTTAACCGAACCCTAACCCCAATAACGGAATAAAATGACAGCTCGTAATGTAAGCCATTACGTCAGTAGTTAGAATTGCGTATAACTTTAAATTGTGTTTACAATGATGTTCTATTTAAGCATTACAACATTGTTTCAAAAACAAAATCCCTTTATTTTCAGAAGGAGTAGCTACAAATTCAGTTTTCTTCTTTTCTTAGTAATTTAGCAGTTAGTCATTTGTTTCAGCTTTTTACTGATATAATGTATATATATTTTGTTTTTACACAAAAACAGCAGTTCTCCTAAATTAAATAATATGCAGTGTGTACCAAAATGTGGCCTGGATTTTTGATTGGTGTCGAACATTCTTGTCGAACAATCTCGTTAGGAAATAAGTACCATAAGCAGTAGCAGTGCACATATATAGCTGTGTTAATAACAACCTACAGGTCATTGCTTACCCATTATCCAATAACAGACCACGTCTATGTGGTTCAATCAAATCAATGCAAGAAAAGCATCTTCTCCGATGCTCCTTATTCTGCTCTCAAGTGTCAATTTACCAACACACCTGGCCTGTAGTGCTGCGGGCCCGTGTTTGGTAATAGGCCACTCCATACCAAGAAAGAGGCAAGTGCAAGCTGAGTTTGATTGTTTCTTGTAGTCTTGCTCCACCTTGTGGTGAAAGTATCGACCAGTCCAGTCCCTTTTTGTCACCATTAAAACCCAGCTCTAATTAACTTTGATGCACAGTTGCCTATATTGGCCAACTGAATCATACGTGGCGAAAAGTTCGGTAGAGTGGACAACGACATCAGTCTTTATTTTTCATTACCTTTGGTATAGCGTATTATTACTAAGTCTTGAGGTAGACTGTTGGTTTGGCTCAAATAAAATATAGTTTATATGGCGTAATGCACATCACATTAAAATGCACCCTGACAATAGAACCAGTATGCAAAGGAAAGTTTGGGCTACATACAATTTGTATATTGAATTTGGTATGCAGGTAATGCGCATTCCTCTGCGCAGCTCATGACCGGTGAAGGTTTTGCGTGAGAAAAGCCCGCTGATTATTGGAGTTGTGCGCAATTGCTGATTGTATTTCTACTAGTAATGCAAAAAAACAGTTTGAAGCAAAAATGAGAGATTTTGACGAAGTCACATCGTTTTTAGGAGAATACGGTCCGTTTCAGATTGCAATATTCTTATTGTTGAGTGCAAGCGCAATTCCAAACGGATATATGGGGATGTCAATGATTTTTATCGCCGATACACCAAGACATCATTGCAAGTTATCGATGAACTCCAGCGACTGTGGGAATGATTCAATGGTTTCTTTCCAGGTGGAAACAGATCACATTGGGCCAGACATGTGTTCTCGGTTCAAAGTTTCCAACAACTCTTCTCAACTACTATCTGGACATATGAATGAAACCGAGGGCTGTCTAAGTGGATGGGCTTTTAGCACCGAGATCTATACAGCAACTATTGTGTCCGAGGTAAAAACAAATATATATTTAGGTTGATTGTTTGCATCCATGCACAACTTCCACAATACGGTTAAACGCACAACAGATGTTCAAGTCAAGTCAAGTAGTCTTTATTATCCCCGAGGGGCAATTTACACCTTTTATGTAACCACATATTTTAAACGTCCTGCTATTCCACATTTGATCCATTGAAGTCTACAGCACCAAAATCTGGTTGTGATGGATTAGTTTCTGCATTTTTACTGTTATATCGTATTTATTATGCAGTGGGACTTGGTGTGTGATAATGCATGGAAGGTCCCTCTCACCACCTCCATTTTCTTTCTTGGAGTTCTTTTTGGATCCTTCACCTGTGGTCAGCTTTCAGACCGGTAAGAGCTGCATGTGACTTTTGTCATTTGTCTAAATTCCATACATTTCGCCCTTGCACTGAGGGATCACCTTACTCCCCCTCTCGCATGGGGTAACAGGGATATCCATGAGAAACTTTACACAACAGATTTATTTTCATAGATACAATGCTGGGAAAATTATTGATGAAGGTTACACTGAGGTAACACACAAACATTACATAATTACCTATACTGCACTCTCCAAGGCAATAAGAATACTATGTGGCAACTTCAGGTTTACTCTCATAAAACAATACAGGACTTTGAATCCCTTCTTTCCAATTTTATTGGCTTGTACCAAGCTCTATGAACCCTACAACTATGTCATTCTGCATGCATACTTCCAATAAGTAACAATGTTAGTGTTATTGTTAGATAGAAGGTCAGCATGAAAAAATATAAAAGTGTGATTGAATGCGTGTGTTTGTATGTGTGTTTGCACGTGAGTGAGTGTGTGAGTGTGTGTGTGCGTGTGCGTGTGTGTGTGTGTGCGTGCGTGCGTGTGTGCGAATGTGTGTGTTGGTTATGGCAGGTTTGGGAGGAAGCCGGTGTTCTTCAGCACCATGGCCTTGCAGACTGTCGTCACACTGGTCCAGGCCTCCTCCAGCAACTGGGTCATGTTCTGTGTCCTCAACTGTCTAAGGGGAGTGGGCCAGATAGCCAATTACATCGCATCACTAGTACTGGGTGAGAGAGCATATATTATGGAAATGACAGAAACAGGACTAGAAAGCTAGGTGGGCAGAGCTTTAGATAGACTTAGGTCTATATTAATTTTACACAAAAATATAACATTTAACCATGCTGTAAATATGTACATCAAACAGTTCCTGTGAGATGCATGCACACTATACATTCAATACTTTTTTTATTTTTTTATTCTGAAAGTGGTAAGGTGCATGTGCCTTCATATACCCCTGCTGCATACTGTATCTGTCGAGCTGAGGGGTGCACTGAATTAATGGCATTCCCCAATCCCTCTTGAAAAGCTTTAGCCGATCATGTGCTGGCTTACCTATGCTAGGATTTTGGTAAATACTTTATCTCCTGGCTAGGGTCAGAGATCCTGGGGAAATCGACCAGGGTCAGCTTCACTCTCCTGGGCCACAGCCTTTGTTTTGGTGTGGGCTACGCTTGCCTGCCTCTGTTTGCCTACTTCATACGTGGATGGAGGATGCTTCTGGTTGCCACTGCCATTCCAGGCTTCTTCTTCCTCCCACTGTGGTGGTAAGTTGGCTGAGAGGTTGACTCTTTTCACTCTCACACCCTTCTCTTTTTCGTGCACGTTTTATCTTTCACTTTCTCTCCCCCTCCCTCTCTCCCTTCTTTTTTTTTCTTTCGTTCTTTCTTTCTTTCTTTCTTTCTTTCTTTCCTTCGTTCTTTCTTTCTTTCACACACATTCTTCAGTAGTAGGTCATATTGTCTTACTCGTTCACTGTCTTTCTCACTTTCCCTCCAGGGTGATCCCTGAATCTCCTCGCTGGTTATTATTGCAAGGCAGGGTTGAGGAGGCGGAGCTGGTCATACGGAATGCTGCCAAAATTAACAGAGTCTCTGCCCCTGAAGTCATCTTTAGGGCAGACGACTACCTGGAACTCATGGTATTTAGACCGACACCTTTATTACTGTGTGTGCATGACTGTGTTTTTTATTAGAAAGTTACCATTACACATGGTAGGCAAATTGTGGTAGGATTACCCAATCAGTCTGTAATTGCACTTTGCAACATGCATTATGGTGTATGTGTGTGTTTTTTTTTATTTTAGCAAAAAGGCAGTTTTAAAGAAGAACAACAAACATACTCTTTCCTAGACCTGCTCCGTACCACTAATATGAGGAACATTACCATCCTCAACCTCGTTCTTTGGTAACATTGACCTCCCTAACCCCCCCACCTCTTTCTGTGTAATCAATATATTGCTGTATACTCAACACTTCAATGTGTTGACTCCAGGAAACCGAATGGGTTTCCCCCCCCCCCCCCCAAGTCTTTCCTCTCTATATCACCTTTTCTGTCCTCCTGTCATGCTTCCTATGCTTTTCTCAGGGCTGCAACCGCCATGGTGTTCTATGGCCTGTCACTCAACACCGGAAACATGAACGGCGACGCCTTTCTCAACTGCTTCATCTCTGCAGTGACAGAGATCGTTGCCTACGTGGCCACGTGGCTGCTGATTCATCGAGCCTCGAGGCCAATGATTCTGTTCTCCACGCTGTTGTTTTGTGGCGTCATGCTGCTGATTATTAAGCTGGTTCCGGAGGGTCTGTACCTGAAACCTTGTTGATAATACATGTTTCACATTAATGATAGTTACGTCATTAGGACCTCAGTTAGAGTTCCTTTGTCCTTGGCTGCCTGCAAAGGGGGATGCTGGGGGAGGTAGACACACTGCCCTCATGTGGAAGGAATGGGGCGTAGCGCTGCCTTTTCGTTTTATCTGTCAAGCATTGCTCACTAAGCGTCTCCGTTTTTTTCTCAGATTGGCATGCAATATTTCAGGTTTTGGCATTGCTTGGAAAGCTGGGCGTGTCAGGGGCCTACAGCTTCCTCTATCTTTTCTCCACTGAGCTGTTCCCCACGGTGGTCAGGAACATGGGCCTGGGGGTATCCTCCACAGCTGCACGTGTTGGCAGCATCGTGTCACCCTATGTCGCCTACATAGGTTGGTACCTAAATACAGCACATGCATATGTCAAGTAGATGTATACAGTTGTAATTGCATTTGGGATAGAAACACTTATTGCAATGTATAAATTACATACTTTTAACTGTTTTCAGGAGTATACAACAAGATCCTACCTTACATTATCCTAGGCATAATTAGCACTTTGGCTGCTGTACTGAGTCTTCTGCTACCTGACACGAGGGACTGCGAACTCCCTGACAACATCAGCCATGTCAAAGCTATCCGTTGGTTAGTAAGGATAACTGAACCTGAACAGGCTTTTTTTTATCAATTAATATATTTTGTGGTTTTGTTTCATTGAGACTGGTTACATCATTTATGCAGCCATATGGACTCATAATACATTTCCTTTTAAAAACAGTCTTTTTGCTTTTCAGTAGTTTAACACCTTAATACAGACATTAACATGGAAATTAGACTGTTGATCTTATGTTAACCCATCCATGGGTTTATATAATTTCAAGGGGTTGTGGGGTACCAGTAGTTTGCTATTTACCATATGAGTACATCTGGCCAAAGCTAAGTGCTGTTATGAAAAATGGAAATACTAATATTTATAATAAAAATACAAATATAACAGCATCAATGAAAAGCAGGTACAGAAGCCTGTTCCAATCTACTTCTTTATTTATTTGACTCGATCCATACTTTTTTCCGCCTTATAGCTTGTCTTCATCAAAGAGGAAGCACTTAGGCAGAGACCAGGCATCTGGGGAGCTGCGAGATGAGGAGAGCAAACCACCATGTTTACAGTGACGAAAAAGCAAATTATTGTTACACAATGTGGACTGAATGTAAAACAGTGTTATACAGTTCTGTGCACACAGTACTTGCTTGTGTATTAAAATGTTGTCCTCTTTCAGTGTAGACCGATTTTGTCAAACTATTTTATTCATTTTTCATGTATACTATAGAAATTATAGAGGAGGAACCCCACTGAGACTGACCACTCTTTTACATAAAATACATAATAAAAGTAGAAAGTCCGGGTACAAAACCAACGAGAGGTATAGTGTGCGGAGGACGGACTACCTTGGGTTTTTGAATGGGACGGATCAGAGCTCTAGGACTAATCGCTGGACTGGAAAGCATTTTTATTATTTGTTTATTTGACATGTTTTTTTTTATGCTCAATTTATTTTTATTTTCTCGTTTTTTCAGTGTTTATTACCTGCCTTCTAAACAGGACAGGGCACTGCGGCAAAAAATACTTACGCTTACCTACGCTTCTCTGATCGCATACTGAAGTGAATCTTGTAAGCTGCACTTGCAAAGTACGTGCTGTTGCATGCATTTCTGACATACTGCATTTGACATGGTATGTTCACAAGTATTTTTCTGGGTTACTATATGATGGCATGGGTGTTGAGACGCAGCCTTTGTCTCAGTCAGTCAATAATAACAATAATTATTATTATTATTATTGTTATAATTAAAGTAATAATAAACATTAAGTGAATTGCACTATAATATGCATATATTGATCTGGTCATATGGTCGTATGACGTCGCATGTAACTATTGGTTATTGCCCGACCTCGTTAGTACGAGTCCAGCCTCCTTGGAACTCCTTCCTGGACCAAATTGACAAATTGTGTACTTAAAGGAACGATTGTAGCTGCAACCCTCCCATCATTCTTCTGGGACCTTGACCGATAAGTGGAACGTAGAGAACGATGATAATTCGTAGACCCAGTTCTTGTGAACATCTGCACTGCTAGAAGTTGTGGAGTGGCACGCAACAGCTAACACGTTCGCCAAGCTAACACAGACAGCAAGTGGAGACGTCAAGTGTTAATGTGATCAGCTAGCTGTGTAGCATGCTATTACTTTGGAGAATCGCAATGCTTGCAAATAATGGAAATTGGTTTAAATTGAAGGGATTGTTGTGATTTATATAGTAAGCTAACGTCAGTTGATTCATTTCATCAGCTAGCAAACCAACCAAGCTAGTGTTGCAAGCGTGGGTTGGAGGCTCAGCTAAATACTTGCAGCAGTCGTGCCTTCATTTGTTAGATAGATGTTAACGTTGTGGTGATGTTAGATAGTTAATTTAACGTTGACAAGCCAATATTAATAGGTTAATGTGTGTAGCGTTACGTGTCACTAAGTACGATTGGATTTCTGTACGTTGTCAATGTTCCACGGTGTAGACTGCTGGCATTTAAAAGATAGGAACGCTACAGCATTCCTAAGAACTTGCATCCATAAAGTGCATCAAATATAAAGCAGAAAAAAACCCTAAAAGCCAATAGTAGTTTGTCAGTTTGTGTTAGTGTGAACCTACTGAGGCATTTGTACTTTGCGTTCATAAAAAAATGGCTCCCAAGAAGACCAGACCATTGCCCCTAACAATCTCTACTGGCGAGGGACTCCCCTCTTCCACCAACATAGGTGCCGCATCAGAGTAAGGCTTAAGGGATTTCAAATGTTATATTCTTTCTGCTTACTTTTCTTCTGTAAAGGAAACTCGTTTAGGTTTATTTTGAGATCTGACTAATATATTATCAACTGTTTGGGCTGCGAGTGCCTTTTTCTGTCCTTTACTCCAACTCCTCTCTTTTTTTTTCAGGGCAAACCTAGAGGCTCTACAAAGGAAGCTTGAAGAGTTGGATTTAGATGAGCAGCAGAAAAAAAGACTTGAGGCTTTCCTCACTCTGAAGGCAAAGGTTGGTGAGCTGAAAGAGGATGACTTTCATCGCATCTGTGAGCTTGGTGCAGGAAACGGAGGCGTAGTGAACAAGGTGTGCCACAAGCCCTCGGGCCTTGTCATGGCCAGAAAGGTGAGCTTACAATTTACCCGGACAGCTGTTGCTTTGGGCCCTGTTTTTCTTTGCCCGTCTATAACCCAGCCCCTCTTGTCTTTTTCATAGTTGATCCACCTTGAAATCAAGCCTGCCATCAGAAACCAAATTATTAGAGAGTTACAGGTGCTACACGAGTGTAACTCTCCATACATTGTTGGTTTCTACGGGGCGTTTTACAGCGATGGAGAGATCAGCATCTGCATGGAGCACATGGTAAGAGCAGTTATGCTTTGAGAGGTATGGGAAAGGGGTGAGTAAATGAATTTATCCATCAAGGTAAGGACATTAAACAGTGGATGTCTTTGTTTGTTTCTTCTGGAAAAGCAATGGAGTTTGTCTTCATTTATTACTAAAGGTCTCATCTGTATCCTCTCTCGATTCTCACTCCTGCAGGATGGTGGCTCTCTGGATCAGGTGCTCAAGGAGGCCAGGAGGATTCCAGAAGAGATTCTGGGAAAAGTCAGCATAGCTGTAAGTAAGGCCAAGGGGTCTGTTTGGTTTTAGTATCTGCCACACACAAACATCAAACTAGCTTTATCTTTACCTTTATTATGTCACAGTCCTCTTGCTAGGCTTAAGGCCTTGTGGAAATTACTTTTTAATGTATTTTATTCCCTTGTATTCAATCTCTGCAGGTTTTGAGAGGCCTCGCCTACCTTCGAGAAAAGCACCAGATCATGCATAGAGGTATAGGCCTACCGTACCGGTCAGTCAATTATAGCCTGATATCAGGGTCTCCTACTTTATTATTTAATAATAAAAATAATTATTATAATATTTATTATATACTTTTATTATTAAAGCCACTATAGGCAACTGTTTTGTATTAACGTATAATCAATAACTTTCTACAGTTTGCACATTGTAATGTCTATTGGAGAATTAAAAAATCGCCGTTCAGATCAGTCCTCTTGAAGTCTCAATGTTCAATATAAAAGTGGTCTGCCACCGGGCGTGATCTCCTGCAAAACTGTGACGATTTGCATTACGGCACAAGGAAGTGCGTCACCAAATCAGGAAGAGATGTCCATACTTGGAGTATAGTCGTTGATCATTCTAGCAATATGTAGTGACCACAAGCATTCTGCATTTCTTCTTTGCGACGGTTAGGGAAAACTATTACAGCAAGCAAACTGTAGAGGCAGCCAGAACCACCTCTTATCAGAAACTACTACAGCTGCTTTAGTTATACACTTATGAAGTATTTGAGAACGAACGATCCAGTGTCTCTATTTAACCTGACGTTATTTCTTTCACCTAGATGTAAAGCCCTCTAATATTTTGGTGAACTCACGAGGGGAGATCAAGCTGTGTGACTTTGGCGTCAGTGGTCAGCTTATTGATTCCATGGCCAATTCTTTTGTGGGAACAAGGTCCTACATGTCGGTATGTTTGTGCGTGTGTGAGAGACCAGATTCAGCACTCTTTAGCTTACCCACACAGTCTGTAGTTGGTTGTAGATGACTGAATGCACACCTCTGTTTTGGCATCAGCCTGAGAGACTTCAGGGCACCCACTACTCAGTGCAGTCTGATGTATGGAGTATGGGACTGTCTTTAGTGGAGCTGTCCATTGGCCGCTACCCCATCCCTCCTCCAGATGCAAAGGAACTAGAAGCCATATTTGGACGGCCGATCTTGGACGGGACGGAGGGGGATCCACAGGGCACGTCACCAAGACCCAGGCCACCTGGTAGACCTGTCAGTGGTGAGAGACTCCCTAAAAACACACACATACCCACTGTCAATTATACTATTTTTTTATGTGATTACAATGTATCGGCCAGCTAAACCATTTATGTGTGCATTACATCTCAGCTTAATTTTCCTTTCAGGCCATGGACCTGCAATGGCCATCTTTGAACTGCTTGATTACATTGTCAATGAGGTGAGAAATGCATGAAAAAACCTGGTAACCCAAGGACTAGACCTTTATACAGTTTGACCTTACAATAAGTCGCTAGGGATTTAATGCTACTGTATTCATTTGAAATAAATTATTTTAATGTCTAAACAAGTAGTGTATTCCTGCTTTCTATTTTAGCCTGCGCCCAAACTACCACATGGAGTATTCACCTTGGATTTCCAGGACTTTGTGACAAAGTGGTGAGTATAACATTTAATTTTTATCACAAGCAAACTCATATGGGCCATGTGGGTAGCCATTGGGAGTAAGGGGCAGGTGCAGACATCATGATGTTTTTTCTTATTTATGAGAAATGGCTGACCGCAACTTTTGTGGACTTTTGTAGTCTCATCAAGAACCCTGCGGACAGAGCCGACCTGAAGATGCTTATTGTGAGTTGGTATTATCTATCCACCAGATGTTTTTGAGCGATCGCTTTCACATGTAGCTTAACCTTGTTTTCTCTACCAATTGTCCATGACAAAAGGTTAAAACGTTCTTTTGAACTTAACTGTATTGCGTTCCTTTTTACAGAATCACACATTTATCAAGCGGGCAGAAGTGGAAGAGATTGACTTTGCTGGGTGGCTTTGTAAAATCATGGGGTTGAACCAACCTAGCACTCCCACATGCACTGCAGACTAATCACACTCACACACATACATATACACATTATGCTTTACACTTCTTCCACAGTATATATAGTGATGGATGACCTGCTGTCTGAACTCTTATTTGATGTGACACACACAATCCCTCCCTCAGGTGAAACTCCGAAGACTGCTTTTATCAAATAGATCCTGTTAACTCTAAAGCCAAAAGTCTCCAACGTCCTAAGAAAGACTTTAGACAAAACCATGTGTCAAAACAGTCCAAAGTCACAACCATTCAGTGTGCTTCTTGTCTTTACCTAGGTATGTCTATTCTGACTGTACTATTTTGCCATTTAACTATCAGGTCATCTCTTGGTTCGGGTAGCCTATCAACTTGTTGATCTGGTCTTAAAGTTGAAAAGTAGAATTTCTAAGCTGATAGCGATGCAAGGTGTATACATCTGATTTACACATTACAGACAGCAAGGTTATAACAACCTGTGCAGCCAACTGACTTTGAACACTTTGTTTCATAACTGATTATGTATTACTAATAAATATGTCTGCTCAACAGCTGCACTTAAAAACCATTTCATGTTTTCTTTTTTTGTATGTAAATTCTAGAATAATTACCTTTTATTGACATAGCTAGTGTCTTTGAATGAAAATGACTACATTATGTTTACTTTTTGTTGCATTAAGTTCAACATGGCTTTTGGTTATTACATTTATGGATATGTAGGTTTTAGTATCTGTATAGATTTTGCAAATGCAAGCATATCATTTTAATTCCCCCTTCATGGGCAGATCATGCACAGTTTTTGTTTTGCCTTTGTTTTATTTTATTTGGGGGGGAGTGGCTTCGGAAGTCAAGTGAGAAATCAATACTCATAGCTGTAAATATGGTTGAACTAATGTGGGCACTCATAATAGTAAATGTTACTGTATGTAAAACTAAATGGTTGCTGCACCAACCATGAATGCTCCTGGTTAACTCTATTACACGTTTGAGTTTACACTCTTTCTATTATACAGCTCTCTATATTTACATCAGTAAAGTTGAAGTTGCATCTTTGATGCCTGTGTGCCATTTGTTTTCACTGCTCTTTTTTGATCACAGCAGCTGTAGGATAACCGGGATCTGATGACCACTTAAGTGGTCCAAACTCATCGCTGCCTTGATGATACCCCCTTTGTCTTTAATAACATCTCTGTATGGTTGGCAGTGCAATGCAATCTGGCAAATGTACCAAGTACCACATGAACAGTACATTTAAGCTCTAATTTAGAAGGCATTGATTACTCATGAAAATTGTATGTCAGTTATGTGCTGTTTGAGGGCTATTTTCATTGGTAATTTTTGTCTACTCAGTCTTCTCTGTAAAGAATTAAATATAAATAATGTTTGTATGGAAAACTATTGGAACTGTCTTTATGTCAATAAATGGTATCTGTTGTCAAAACTGAATACAGTCATTTGTAATTTTACTAAACTGCATGTAGCTCACTGTTGTATCCAGAAGGGGGAAGCAGATGAAGTTAGCAGCATGGGAGAGGTATTGTGATTTCCCATTCATTTGTCAGAATAGTGATGTATTAGTAAGTGTCAGGTTGGGTTAAAATGTTATGCTGTATATCTCCATGCAGCGCTATTTATGTACTATTACTTGCAATCTGTTATATGCAAGATCTAAGATTTGAAATAAGAAATTAATAATCAGCCATTCTTTTGTTGGGAATTTATGTATAAGATCAAATGTATTTTGAATGATGAGATATCTTCCTGTATTTGTGAAGTAAACAAGAATTCCTTCAGTTACAATCAAAGTGTACTGTAGATGTAACGGAGAAGTGTGAAAGCAAAATGGCCCAACAACACTGCAGCAGAGAAACAGCAAAGTCTGCAGTCATTAATATGCAAATATGCAAATAAGAGGGTAATTAAGATCGGGTTTTCGTCAGTGGCTCTTTGATTGCTAATGAACTCCAATTTACAAGAAAGGGGGGGGTGAGAGGAAAGAGACAGATAGAATGCGTTCTGGAACCTCTTTTCAAGCCAAGTTAAGGTTCCAATGCTTGTTTATATTTTTTGTAGTTACATGTCAGACCTAATGAAATTGTGGATTTATGAGAACCAGTCTCATCGCACCATCGCATCTACGTGTGGTTTGAGTATGGTTGAGGAACGGACAAAGGCATATAAGTAAACCATTAGGAACCGATATATGTTGTGTAATTTTATCTGTAAACCAATGCATGATGCAGAGGGACTATAAAGTGTAGAGGTGATGAAGGGTGAGGCTGTTTTTTTGACAATGTCAAACCATATGCACATTTTCACCTAACAAATACCTGTAGTTTGTAACGCCACAAGAAGAAACAAAATGTCTATGCTCATTAGAAATGTGGACAGCCCCTGTTGAGAGAGAGAGCGAGAGATGAAAATGGGATGAAAGCGAAACGGAGACAGGGAGACTCAGGTGTCTTGATCTATGGGTTGCTCTTGCAGCATCTTACATGTCACACATCAAGTTATTTTTTTACATTTTTGGCTAATAACTAGGTCTACCTCTATTCAGCACGTCGCTGTTATTATAGTTTCAGGGGTCTCTTGACACATCATCCTTTCCTCTCACACGTAGAGAGAGAATACAGAATAAACACAAAAATAATTCTATGAATGAGTGAACAGCTGCCACCCTCCTTCATATATTTTCTTACAATGCTATTGCTTTGTGTGCATCAAACAATGGCAGATAAATTAAAAAAAACATAACGCAAAAAAGAACTTGAAGTACTACAGATATTTCTACTTGAAATTGTGGCTGAAATTGTACAGGTATTTTTTTGGGGGAAAATGATGTTATGAAAACAGAGGGGGGTCGTGATGGAGGGGGGTTGCATGTGTTACAGGAAACAGGAAACCAAAAGTCATAACAGGAAGCCCAAGCTTCTTATACTGTACCTGATGCGTGGGAGGCTGCATGGGGGTAACCCACTTAGAGAGGTGCCCCAGTGCTAAAGAAATTGAGGGCACCCAGAGAAGCGTGGGTGGATGAAAAGGTACTCTGGGATTTTGAGAGGGATTCCACTCTTAACATATCCTGATGACAGATTTTGTTAACGTGCATGCTGCTCTACTTAAGACAACATTGTTGTTGTTGGTGTTGTTGTTGTTGTTGTTGTTTTACTGCAAACAGATAGGATTGGTATTGTTTGGATGATATACACCATAAACTCCAACTCCAGATGTAAGTTTTGTTAGTAAATCTGAGGCATAAGATCAAAGAGAAAATATCTGTTTGGGCCACACACTGTCTAAATACCTTTTGCTCAATGTTTTACAACTTATTTTGAGTTTAGCAAGTGCGAAGTTAAATGTAGTAAATATAATCATGTCATGCATATGCAGTAATCCTTATATTTGAACAGAAAGCTTTTGTTACTCAGATTGGTTTTCTGAGACTTTCTGCAGTGTGTTATGGAACATTTAATTTAAAACATGACCACAGTTTTCCCCCTTGCTTAAGAACACAGAGCTGTGTATGTTTGTTTTTGGAATGTGTTTGTTTGTGTTCCTCTGTGTGAGCTGAACCCAAAGCCAAGTGGCCAAGTGTTCTCGTAACTGCTGACACAGGTGTTAGTGGTCGTTTCCTCTGAACCAATTTGAGGTTTTCTTAAGAATCACATGAAGTATATGCAGGTATCAAACCCTGGATTTCACGTTTAAATTTTACCCAAGGGAATCCCCTGTTTGGGTTATGGCCGGTTGTGGCTATACAAACACCCTATATGAACACAGCCATAGAGGTATGTCTGTGGTGGCACCATTTCACAGAACTACTTTAAAAAAAACACATACAAATATATTTGTTGATGTTTTTCCGTTGTTTCTGTTGCATATTTTACATATCTTGTTGTTTTTGTAATGTTCGGTTCACATGGATTAACAGCTGCTTGTTACCAATACATGTACGGTATGACAGGGGTATCATTACAATACTTTCTTTCACAAACACACGTACACAATACACACACATACACACCTTTATGTACACTCATGCCAGACCCAGCTGTCAATCCCCTCCTTAGAAGAACCTCTTACTGACCATGACTTTAATTAATTCCTACAATAGGGCCTAATGTTAAAAAATTTGGCTATGGAGAGGTAAAAGTAGACTATGTTTATAATTTCTAAAAGTGGGACTACACAATAAACCATCACAAATAGTAAATATATTTGATCTTACAAATATCTGATATTTTTATTAACAAAAATGTCACACATTTTAAGATTAGGCAACCCTCATAAACGCACTCATGCGCGTATGAAAACACAAACGCATACACTACATGACTATTGAACCATAACAGCATTCAGAACAAAATTTAAATGCTACCTAGCTACCACAGTCTAGAGTAAAGCAAAAGAGGCAGACTTAATGAATACTGTCAAAATATAGTAGGATGTTCAGAGTGTCAGTCAAATTTTAGCCGTATACAATTGGTCAGACGTTTAAGGTATTATCGTTCCATCTCTCTCTGGTTCTGTCACTGGTCTGTTCAGCTCTCTATTAAGTCCTCCTCCGCAGGTTCACATAGACCCAAACGGTTTCAGATCCAGCAAAACATTGCATAGTACATGCAACGACAGTAATAAAAACGATGAACGGTGTGCAGGTCTATTGTTGTACTTTTTAGAAAGCCATCAAATCTTGCTTTGTTTGGTTATTGGGCGTTTGAAATTGGACACCTCTGATGTTTCAGAATCCTCGTAGGCCACGCTGCGGAGTAATATTAATCTGGAACCGACAATGTGGAGGCTGCTAAAATGTCTACAAGGAAAATGAAATTGTTACAATTGTAGCAACTGTATGAAGCAGTGGAGTTCCAACTACAGTTATGGTTCCAATTAAAAAACGTGTTTTATTTGCGTAACGTGGACTATTCAACGACTCAAGGCAGTGGAGGAGCGCTTGATATCGTCGTTGCTCATCCTCAGCTAGCCTACGGTCCGGAGCACGGGGAGGGATTCCATCCCCAACTTTGTTTTTCTCTACTCCATAGCGTTCATTTTTTTTTACTTTTGGATGCTACACAATTGAATAGAGGTAAATGTAAAATATATATACAACCTTACTAAGTTTCTTAATGTGAAGGAAAATGCACGAGACGTTTTTAACGACGTATTGGTCAACTTTATTGAATCATTCAAGTTGCAGGAGTGCTACGGCCGGATAAAAGCGGGGTCTTGGATTTTTGTCCGGCCTGGGCGAGCCTGCAGTAGTTTGGTAGGCAGCAGCTTTGTGGGGAAAAGACTTCTTTGTTCACTATCGAGAGCACTATTTTATATAAAAAAAGGGCATGTTTAGTTGACAGTTTGTACAGACTGACGTAATTTTTATATTTTCAGAGAATGTATTTATCGAACAATAAGTTATGTGTCTTAACACAATTGAAACATTTGTCTAACAAGAAAAAATATAACTTCGGTCTTGCGCCCAGCCTGACACGCGACTCCACCTGTGCCATAGGCATACAGCTGCTTTCCATTGATTGCCTCTGTTAAAATGTGTTTGCTGATAAAATAATAATTGATTATTACATTGTTCATATTATTTGGATACCCTCTATAAATTAAATGGGCTAGTTGAACAACATAAAATACCGACTAAATAAATGCACTAAAGCCTACGCTTTAAATATTAATTCTTTTCAGAATATAATTTGATCAGCAAGCATTGAAGTGCTCTATAATGAGGTTAAAGTCTTAAATATTATTTTTCACTTGTGAAAAATGCCAATGGTAGTAGCTATTTGCCTGTATTTGCGGACTTGCAACAGGTTTATTTTTTTTGCCAAAATATATCGCCAAGTAAATATATGGTTTTTATTCTATAGGCAACATACTGTAGTCTTGTAAACGTATCAAACAAGAGGTATTTCAAGCTAAAAGTATGAAAACTATCTTCTCCTAGAGGCCGGAAGATTGGAGGAAGAGGGGGGTAGGGGCAGCGTATGGAACTTCCATTTGTTAGGAGGGGCTAAACAGTTTTCCCCCATTTTGACCCCAGCTTGTTGAAAAAAACTTGATAAGGGGTAACTGTTGTATTTCTGATGTTGTTCTTGCTACTTTTGAAATAGGCATATGTAATATTTTGAGATAAGATGCCTACCTATATTAAGGATTGAACAAAAGCTGTTAATGTAATCTTTAAACATTTGTAGTGCCTTGCTCTGGAAAACCAAAATAGAATTTGATTGTTTGTTTGTTTGTTTTTGTGATGACTACCATGTATGTCTATACGTATAGTTTGTTGTTGTGGATAATAATAATAACAATAATAATAATTAATAATAACAATAATAATTAGTAATACAATGTTTTAATATATTTTTAAATGATTGTTGCATAGGACTTCTGGAAGTTTTGGTTTGTTGACATCCTTCAGTTTTCTCTAAGGGCTAACTCTTCTCTTCTTCCCCATCTTCACCTGTAGTCAGTTGCTGAGACTGAGAGGGCCAAGTTAACAGCAGCGGAGAATGGCTACAGTGGGAACAGACAAGGAGCTTAGCGACTTGCTGGATTTCAGCGCGGTAAGCCAGACCTGTTAACTGGTTGGTTGTTCTTTGTTTTTCATGTTGTGTCCTCTAGTTTAAAAGCTGTATGACACATCTGAGGGCAGGTGTTGGTATAAACAGAGGTGAAAACCAAGGAATAGCATTGCATGGCCAGTGTTCATCAGCCTGTGTGGTTCTTGGAGTGTTGTGAGTCACTCCACTTTTGTTACTGACTCATTCAAAGCAGTAACGTAAGAGCAACATTGCATCCCGCAGTGAAAGCTGTTATGCTATTATCAAACATGTCTCAATTTGTGTATCCCATTTGCTAAACCAGTCAATATAGCCACACATGTACCCTCTCAGTACTAGGTGGTTTGTAAATTTCTGACATTTGTATGGTTTCTGTTTTTCAGATGTTTGCTCCACCGGTGTCAAATGGGAAGAACATGCCAACAACCACTTTAGCCAGGTTTGGCGGTTCAGGTGAGACACATTTAATAGTAAATATAATTGTTTGTGGTTAGCCTGATCAAGTGAATTTGCAGCTTCCCCTTGTGTTTATTGTAGACGCCGTACAATATTTTTGTCATCAATTACAGCTTGCCATATTATAAAAAATAGGTGGAGAAACAACACTTGTGTGTACAGATACTTTTTTTTCTCCAAACTAATTGAATCTTTGTGACGTTGGTACAGTTTTACGTACTTTGAGGGTTTTTACAAATAGATTATAATTGTCACACATTGTTTTTCAGGAAGCTCTCCGTTATTTTCGCCTAAGTCTCTTATTTTTTCATGGGCATTATTGCTTTGTGATGATCCCCAATACACAAGTGAAATTCCTAACAGGAAAGATTCCTTCATAAACAGTCTAGTACTTTTTATCCCTCTCTCACTGACCACCTGACCATGCCCTCCCTCCCCTGTCATTCCCCTCTCTCAATACTCAGACAGATTGTAAGCAACCCGCTCATCCCACTTCCCCCCCAAAGTGTCTCCTTCATCACCTTGTGTGTTGTTACCTCTTCATCACAATGCGCTTATGGTGAGAGGAGGTAGGGGAGGGGGACGGGTGTTAAGAGAGAGAGAGAGAGAGCTGAACGCTACTGTGTCCTTCTCTTCCTCTCACTTCTAAATGCAGCCCTCTATGTTTACCTGTTTGCTTCTCGTAACATTTCTATTACGACAATATTAATAAACTCCAGTTATAGAAATCTTATCGTAGCCTTTTGATAAAGGTATGATGCTTAGCAATACAAAACTTTTGTATTATGTGAATATAAAAATGAAAGATTACAATACGCAGAAAACCACCCCAAAAGCATGCACCCTAAGAGGTGGACAGGGGAAAGTGGAATATAGATACCTCTAACATACAATGGTTACCTATATAGATGTAATTTCTCTTACACTCCTCTCCAAACCCCCTTTTCTGTGCTGTTTTATTAGCTGCCACTTGTGCTTTTTTACCCATCTTCCTATTCTTTCCCCAGTCTACCACTTTGTGAACTTTTGCCCTTAATTTACCTTTCCGCATTTTCTGGCCTTATCCATTTATTTCTATTATGCCGTCAGCAGCATATATTACATTGAATTGTTAGCTGCCCTAATAGGTCCTAAGATAAAACATGTTGGTGGGGGTCCTCAGTCTGTTTTCTCCAGTCTTTAAGAGCCACTTAGATTGTCTTTTGAGGCAACAAAGGTGTGCGCTTACAAAAGAAGGCCGTTACTGTTATGGATCCAACAGCTGCTCAAAGTATTGTCTCGCAGCCCTGAGCACACGTCTGCTCGATGTGCATCATATGTTTGGACAAAGGTACAGTAGGAGATAGCAAACTGAATAGACAGGGAACATATGTGACCCATGCTATGATTTCAGCGTGTAAACCCCGTCAGCTCTTTAAACACGTTACTCAGCTGTCTTAATGGCCTATAACAGCATTTTATTTTATTTTTTGTTTCATGGCCTCCGTGGCAAAGCATTTTTTGTGTGCATTTTCTTAATACATACACTGTGCAAGTAAAACGGCTTGTTTCTGCAATGCATTTTCTGCGTTTGTAGAATGGGTGCTATGTGTTCTTATGGGACTGAATTCCCTTGCATGCCACTTAGGCCTATAGGTTTTATATGTTTTATTGAATTAGATAAGCTACCTCAGATTTCTGTCCAAGGATAACGTCTACCTAGACCAAAGATTTGGATGGATAACTTTCTTTATGAGGTTATGTAGATTTACTAATCCCCCTGAGTGTTCACGAACCTCCCATCAAGTTTCATTTATTGGTTACCAGAAACTGAAATCTCTAAATGGTATTTTTAAACCTAGATTTAGGCTGAAATACAGAAGGGGAGAGTTTGCAAGAATTTTCCTTTCCTGAGCATGTTTCCTTATGTGGATGCAAATAGTTTAAATCTGTAAGCTGATCACTATTTTACGTGTATTGTGTTCTCTGCAAAAACAGCTAGATATAGTGTTGAAAGTTAAAGGCGTTACCAATAGAAATATGTGCTTTTGAGGAAATAGACTTGGTGCCCTTTAGTTTATGATCAAAATTCAAAACGCTGTTTTGGTACAGGGTAGATGATTTAACTTTTGCACCATACCATCTTAATGGCCCAATCCATACCTCTGTTTTTATTGGTATCCCTAAATACAAACATGTTTGGATAGGTTTGTTAATAAGCATGTGTCATAACAAAAGCTTTGTACATATCAACTGTACGGGGTGAAGGAGGGGTGACAACTACATGATTGGAGGTGCCCAAGGCAGTATCCTATAAAAACTGACTGTGAGTCTGCTGGCAAGTTTTGTCAATGTATATGAATGATTACTTTTGTCATAGAGCTTATGACTCAGGCTGTCTGGCTGTTTCCAGTATCTCTTCCTGTGTAATTATAGACAAGTCTTGCTTAAAGGGGGGTTCAGTGAGGAGAGGTGCTCTCGGGCTCAGCAGAGCATATGTCTGGCCTTACTCACTGTCTGCATTTCCTCCATGGTTCTTTCATGGGGTACGTCATTACAGAGTTAACACTATGGCATTATTGGTTTTAAAATGTTACTCAATGTAGATTTTCACTGTGGTACCTTGTTTATGCCATTCCTGGCCACTCATTTCATGACATTGCCAATATTCTTTGGCTGTATTCATATGTGACTAGTAGTTACTTGGATTTTGTAAGCGTTTCTACTTTTCATTTTGGCAAAGAGTTAGTAGGAAATTATTGAAAGTGATTGGTGATAAAACTTAGCATGTCCACACCATTTTGTTTTAAAACACTAAGTTGTATGCAGGTGCCAGGGTTGTGTCTTGTGCTCTTGTCTTTTTACGTCAATGGCAGTAGCACTTTGACAAAGCCGTCTGATGGTTTAAACTAAACAATAGGACCTTGTCTCTCACTCTCCTTTATCAACTGATGAACAGATCTGTTAGTCTCTTTTAGCTAAATCATTGAATATATGTGACTATCCATGATGTCATGCAACTTCATGGTTGCCCTCTGTCCTATTTATTGTACAGATTTAGTGTACACTTTGTAAATGTTCAGAAAGGTTTCCCTAAAAGCCTAGCCAACAATGTAGATTATTTTTTTCTCAACAAAAGCTTTAAGGATATAAAGTACCTATCCTATTTCGTTGTGTGGGACCTCTTCCATGCCATTTGGTATTTTCTCCATACTTCCTGTCAACCCTTTCCCCCCTGAAGAATGTATCGATAGCCTGGGGGGTGGGTTGCTGGCTACCTGCAGAGCTCCCATTATCCCTGCCATTGTGGATTTCAATGGTGTCAGTTAAGATCTCTATCTCCTCTGCCTTACACCTGTCAGTCTTCTCTGAGAACAGCAAGGGGGATACCCTGTGTTTATAGCTTACCCAGTGGCTGTATCATTCTTCAGATGGCTCTGTCAAAGTTGTCATTCATTGCATGCAGTTCAAAGAAATGCAGATATCTAGACGTGGCTCCTTTGACATTAGCAGTTAGACACGGCTCCCTACAAGTTTTGCTTTTTAGAACGTCTGTGTGCGAAAGCATCACTTTTATTTTGTTTTGTCTTACTATATAACATGTAGTAATGAAAAAAACGTGCCTTTTATTTTGATACTACTCAAAGCTCTGGGAAATCAAAAGCTAATTTCTTCTAAACTGTAAGGCAATTGTTTTATCATTATCATCTATGTCTGTGTCCTATTGCTGATGGACACGTAGAGACAGACAATCAACAGTGCATTCAGAAAGTGTTCAGACCCCTCACTTTTTCCTCATTTTTTTCCATTACAGCCTTATTCAAACATTGATAATATATATTTTTTTCTCATATCAATCTACATACAATAACACATTATGACAAAGCTAAAACAGATTTGTGCAAATCTATTCATCAAAATATCACATTTACATAAGTAATCAGAACCTTTGCTTATGGCATTCAAAGTTGAGCTCAGGTACATCCTGTTACCATTGATCATTCTTGAGATGATTCTACAACTTCATTTGAGTCCACCTGTGGTAAAATCAATTGATTGGACACCGATTTTGAAAGGCACACACTGGTCTATATAAGGTCAAAGGTGACCTAGAACTGTCACTCTGTCAGAGCTCAAGAGTTTGAGTTCTCTGCAGAGATTGGAGAACCTTCCAGAAGGGCAACCTTCTTTGCAGCACCCCACCAATCAAGTCTTAATGGTCGGGTGGCTAGACAGAATCCTCTCCTCAGTAAACGGCACATGACTTGGTAAACGGCCTACTTGGAGTTAGCTCAAAGGCACTAAAGGTCTCTCAGATCATGGGAAGCAATGTTCTCTGGCCTGATGAAACCAGGATTGAACTCTTTGGCCTGAATGCATCATCCCCACGGTGAAGCATAGTGGAGGCAGCATCAAGCTGTGGGGATGTTTGTCAACTGCAGGTACTGGGAGACCAGTGTGGGTCGAGGGAAAGATGAACGGAGCAGAGTACAGAGAGATCCTTGATGAAAACCTACTGGCACGAAGGTTCACCTTCCAACAAGACAACAATCCTAAGCACACAGCCAAGCCAATGAAAGAGTAGCTTCAGGACTAGCCTGTGAATGTTCTTGAGTGGCCCAGCCAGACCCCGGACTTGAACCCAATAGACACTTCTCTGGAGAGACCTAAAAATGGCTATACATTAGGGTTGGGCGATATGCTAACATTGTCCAATCGTCCACTGGCCGCCCAACAACCGGCGACTGTCATAATATTGGCGGAGGTATGTGTGTAGCGTGCAAAGGGGCGTGGGGATTCTCCACTCTCCAATGCTAGTTTTAGCGAAAGCAATCATGGAAGAGCTCGTTGCGAAAAATAACATAAAATCCCCAGGAATTATTTTGGTTTTAGACGGCATGCAACCGGCAAGCCGAAGGACCTAAATGAAGCAATTTGCTGTCTTTGCAAACGTATTGTGCGGGTAAAAATAGTAACACTACCAATTTGCACGAGCATACACCATCGTGCTGAGCACGCTATGCTAACTAACACGGAAGGCAGCAGCCCCCTTGTCGTTTCTTCACTGCCCTGTTTTCCGACTGGGACGACAGTGCTACAAAAACGTGCAGAATATGGCCCAATACCAACAGCCCGTTTCTATTAGCGCAGGCTTTGAATTGCACTTTACAGGTTTAATTATTCACAGAGTTGAATTCTCGAGGAGGCAGACCATTGAATTAGCAAAACAAAATGACAAATATCACCCTAAAAAACCAACCAGCGATGGACTCAGCCAATAAGATAGCTGACGTACTCGTCCAATCGCCCAACCCTACTATACATTGATTCACTCCATTCTGACAGAGCTTGAGGAATGGGAGATATTCCTCAAATACATGTGTGCCAAGCTTGTAGCATCAACCCCAAAATGCTTGAGGCCTGTAATCGTTGCAAAAGGTGACTCAAAAAAGTATTGAATAAAAGGGCTCTAAATACTTATATAAATGTGATATTTTCAGTTAAAATAATTTTTATACATTTCTACAAACCTGTTTTTGAGGCTGTAACGTAACATGTGGAGGAAAAAGGTAAGGAGTCCTGACTAATTTCTGAATGCACTGTAGATGCAGTGAGACTGGTCGCCCTCATTTCCCATTCCGCTGCTGTCGTGTCTATAGATCACAGTTGTCACGGCAGGATAGCAGCTCTCAGCGCTCTGGACCCATCATTCTGTTCTACTGCTGATTCTGTCATGATTCCAGACCCCCTCCCCCTCTCCTACCCTCCCCTCTCCGCTTTTTAATTAGACAACAAAACAAAAATATGAATATTCATAGAGCCAAACCTCATTAATATGCACAATTATGCAAATCAGTATGCAATTAAGCCTCAGCTTTCCCCTAGAGATGTTGGGTAACGGTGAGAGAGGACATGGGGAGAAAGAGAGGGGTTTGGGTGTGGGGGGGGGGGGGGGGGGGTAAAAGGGGACTGGCCGGAATTTATGCTTCCCCAATCTTTAAAAAAGATTTTTTTTAAAAAACAAACCCCAACAG
>JAVQIZ010074390.1:0-11152 GCA_036023535.2 Galaxias brevipinnis
CTCTCAAAAACATAAAGAGGCCTGAAGCACTGCAGTTCTCCTTGTACTTCGTTCTCAAGGGACACTCGGATTGGGAAGGGGCATAAACAAAGCCAGGTACAGTGGCCAATTCACACTCACACACACACTCACACACACACACACACACACACACACACACACACACACACACACACACACACACACACACACACACACACACACACACCCCTGAGCTCAGCTGTGTGGACTGGGGCCACTTTGAAGTGCTTAAAAACATCCCGTCTCTCCCTCCATCTCTACCTCTACCTTCTCTCTGCAGGATGTGTACTATGGCTACAAACACGCCCTCACTGTAAGCGTATAACTGTTACCCCCACATTCCCTCATCCTGGGTGCAGAGGAGGCCTCATATGCCCACACACAAACACACACACACACACACACACACACACACACACACACACACACACCGTACCTAAGGCTTGGGGAGGGGAGTGAGGTGTGGGATAATGGGATCATTTGATTAGGAAGAATGGACTGACCCCCCTATCTCACACCATAAGGCATGTCAGATCAGTGTGAGAGAGACAGAGGGAAAGAGAGAACACCTAACACAGAGGCACAGGTAGAACACCTAACACAGAGGCACAGAGAGAACACCTAACACAGAGGCACAGAGAGACAGAGGGAAAGAGAGAACACCTGACACAGAGGCACAGAGAGAACACAGAGAGACGGAAAAGGTGCCTGTTGTTTTTGAGCGATGTCGGGGATGTTATACACGCTTACCTGCATAACGCCAGGATAACACCAGCAGTGAAACTCATTTGCATATACACTAAGGAACCCCCCCCCCCCCATACACACACAAGCACGCACACACACACAATAATGGGAAGCGTAAGAGAAAAAACGCTGAGTTGCTGAGGCCATGTCATGGTGACCCCCTCATGCCAGTCTACAGCCTGTGTGTTAGCACAGCAGGGGGGCCAACATGGAACAGTTATTCTTGAGCTCGGTGGACTAACACTCCAATCCAACCACACGTGTCGCTGCCCTTGTTCTGTAATCGATGGATTGACTCTGATCGTCCACCGTGTTGAGACAGGTTTTGGTTTCGAACACCGTGCGAAACCTGAATGTCGACTCCTGGTTCGCTGTGGTCTAGTGAGGAGGACCAAGGAAACGCTCTCTGCACCAGTCCTGGAGCCTTCACCTCGCCCCCCTGGCCTGGGATGAAATGCAGCCCCAGGCTTTTTGGGGCCTAGGTGTGTGAGTGTAGCCGTGCGTGGGCGAGGTAATCTCCCCTGTCTGTAATGGGACCTGCCAGCCCTGGTAGAGGTAATGGAGGTCATCAGGAGACATGGCACATTATGGCCCAGAGTGGGGCTTAGCACTCCTAATGTTGCATTTGAGCAGCAATTTGGGGATATTAACCCCCCCCCACACACACACACATACACACACACACACTACCACCACCACCACACACCCCGGCTCCCCTAAACCTTACCCCCCCCCCCCTTCTTGGAGTGGCACTCAAACAGCCCCACGAGACTCTGGATTTACAGGAGCGTCTTGGCGGTTGTGTGTCTGAGTGTGTGGTGTGTGTGTGTGTTAGTGTGTGCATGTGAGTGTGTGGTGCGTGTGTGTGGTGCATACGGGTGTTCGTGTGTGTGTGCGCACTGTAAAAAATAAAATCCCTTAAAAAAATTGTCAAATGATTGGCAGCAACTGCTGCCAAACAAAAACCATAAAATGAAAGCAAAATCTCCAAATACAAATAAAGTGCAAAAACAATAAATTCACAGAAATAGCAATAAAGGTTTTGCCAAGATATACTGTTATTTGACAGATATTTCCTAGATAATTTCAATCAAACACCTTCCATACAGTGACTGCACTGACAAGTTCACCAGAGAAAAACTGTTATTTTAAAGATGCTAAATCATTGCGATCTAACACTTTCCATAAAGTGATGGTACTAAAAGTTCTACAAAGAACCAATATAATTCATTGCCAAATTTCATCTCATGCCTTTTTACAGATAGCAATTACAACACTCTTGCTACCAAACAGGTTCATGGTGCTCAAACAAAAAGGATTCAATCGTTGAAACCATACCTAACACATGAATATTACTTAGAATTTTATTTTTAACAGGCCACAATTACATTGAATAGGTAGATTATAATTATTATCCCACAATGCCTTGCTGCAAATCTAGACCAAAGTTTAATTGTGAAAGTACACATAAATGTAGAGCTAAGATTTGCCTCAAAATTACAAAGAAAAACGTTACATTCTTGTATGGACATAAACCTTCATATGAGGAGTAACATGTATTTTACAGATCTTTGCATGAAATTTAGGAAAACTGAAAAAATACTGTGTAATTATTATAGTAATGTGTCTGCAAAAAAATGTTTCTACATGTAATTTGTCATTATTGACATGATGCTTAAAAGGAAAGTTTGGTTGTGGATTTTGAGGTAAAATCCATAATGTAAGTGTTTTGTATGCCGTTTGAAAACAGAGCAAACTACTGTGAAAATGTTGGAGCTATTTTCCATGAAAATAGGATTATTTTTATAGTGTGCGTTAGTGTGGTGTGTGTTAGTGTGTATGGTCTGTACTTATGTTAGTGTGTGTGTGTGTTCGTGTGTGTGTGGTGTGTACGTGTGAACGTGTGTGTATGTGTGGTGTGTACGTGTGTTAGTGTGTGTATGTGTGGTGTGAACGTGTGTTAGTGTATGTCTTAGTGTGTGGTATGAATGTGTATGTGTGTTAGTGTATGTCTTAGTGTGTGGTATGAACGTGTATGTGTGTTAGTGTATGTCTTAGTGTGTGGCGCGTATGTGCATTAGTGTGTGTGGGTGGTGGTAGGGATTGGGATGGATTTGATTTAGCAGACAGAGAGGATGTGCGTTGTGGTGAAGACTTGGCCCGCTGAAATCTTCTTCCTTATTCTTTCTCTGATTCCCTCTCTAATAGGGAACGGGGAAGTAATTAACTGCTACTTAAATCCCCTGATGGATTTTCTGGACTAAGGAAAGAGGAGGATGGGGGTGGAGGGGGAGGGGAGGGGTGCATATTTTGTCCTCTGCCAACAAAGCTTGCTCCGTCTGAATCTCCACCTAGACACGCAATGAATTATATTGGAGCAGCATGTGATGGGAATATTGGAATCACACAAGCTATTAAATTCTTTTTCAAAACCCAATTTCCATGTGTGACATCATCACTCGATAATGAAACAGAATAATGATATAGTAATGCATTATGAATGGACTACTTTGCATTTAGGCATGCAGCTGATCACAAGACAAGTGTAGCAATCCCTTCAGTCTTGGATTTTTGATCAGGCAACAGATTTACCACTCCAATAGTGTCAAACATTTACTTATCCTTCCACAATTTATATATAGATAATAAAGGATGATTAAGAATAATAATATGAGGTGTAAAGTTATGAGGTATAAATACATTTCTGTAAATATCTGTTAACCTTTTCCCACCAATCAGACACCGCCTCATCCTGTTGCCCCTCACAACACTTCCTGTGTACATATTCAACCCCTTGGTTTCCAGTTTCCTGGTTTCCAGCTGCTCAGCCACCTCATAGTCATCACTGTACCACAGGCCGTCAGATCAAATGGCCCATGCACTGTGCACATAGGGATACACACACACACACACACACACACACACACACACTCACACACACACACACACACACAGACATACACTCGGAAAAGGATCCCCCGCTTTAGGGAGGGATGGAGGGAGGGGGGAGGTTTCCAAAATCAATGCATTCATTTCCTATTCCTGCTAATCCGTGCTTCTCTGGAGAGTCAGGCGGACGGCTAATGAATGTTCCCTCGCTCTGAATCTGAATCTGATGCTGGCTGGGAAAAGGAGTTTGGACGGCGGCGTGCCACATGAGCCACCTTTGTGAGCACAAGGGTAGCACAGATTGTCTCTGCGTCTGTCTCGAACAAAGTGTCCTTGTTGTCCAAACACTGAGACACACACCTTTCTTTGTTTCACTGTTGGTTAAGGGAGCATACAATCTGCATACTGAACAGACAAGCAGTGCTTTATCCCCAATGCCAAAGCCTCCCCCGGAAAGCATCAGAGGTTAGATAAGACTCCTTATGAAAGACGGTGGAACATGGTGGCCAAGGCCTACTTTCCCCACAGGGGGTCGTGTGTGTGTGTGTGTGTGTGTGTGTGTGTGTGTGTTTCCTTACATAATTGTGCTAGTGAAATATGCACTGTCTCGCCACATCAGCTTATGCCATGCTGTGACAACAGGAACAGACTCCTGTACTCTGCATACTCAACACTGTTTTTGTATCAATGTAAGGGATTTTGGTGAAATTTGATAGTCAAATATAATTCACACATATTTCTCATAATGTTCCATCTTATGATTATGATAAAAAGTGCAGTTGAAGACAGTAATATAGTACATACTTGCTGTAAGGGCAAGACCAAAGACACACAGAAATGGAGATTAAAATTAAAATACATAAATTGCACACAGAAAAACCAACGCACACAAAAATCTGCCTCGATATGTTAGCCCCCTGCACATCCCAGTCTCCATTTCTCCGGCCCAACGACGCTTACGTTTTTCTCCGGCCCACTGCATTCCAGTGATATCCCGCCATTCCAGTAAACAGGGGCTGGCTAACTTGAGCGGGAAGGAGCCTTGGCGGTCTTAAAGTGGCGTGTGACACCTCCATAACCACCTGTCCACGATCCAGGCTGTAATCAGCCTCCGTCAGACGGCGGCACTCTGTCAGCTCCGTCGTATAAATACCCCTCCATTAGCGGGTCACGATCGAAGACTGGTTAGACCTGTGGCCTTCTCGGTCCCACGCACAGCGTGACATTTCAAAAGCCCTCCCTCGCCTCCCTACGCAGGCGTCCACAGGCGGTCACACAGGCGCGTGAAAATAATACGTTTACAACCCTAACACGTATTGCGCATGCACAAGGTGCTTTTATGCCCCAAAACACCGCAATAACACAATGCAATGTGGAAACACACCGAGGCAAAGTCCTGTGTGTATTGGAGCAGATATATGGATCTTGTGTTGTATGAAAGGCCTTGGTAAGGATTTTAGCTCCTGCTGCGCGTGTGCTCGTGCGTTTGTGTGCGTGTGTGTTTGTGTGCGTGTGTTTGTGTGCGTGTGTGTTTGTGTGCACGTGTGTTTGTGCGTTCATGCACACATCCTGTGGAGGAACAGGCTGAGGGGCAGGTTTCTCTCTTGTTTCGGCCTGGATCGATAGCCCTCACACGGCCTGCTAAGGGTTTTAATTAGGTAATCAGTGGAACATGGGCTTTTAAGCGTGGCGAGAAAGCGCGGCTAAAAAGCTGACGTCAATAGCAATTAAAATGGCTGCCTCAGCTGGGTCGGTGTGGGGAAGGCCATTGACTCCCAGCCAATGTCTTTTATAGCTTTTTAACCAGGCCTTTTAGGCCCTAATGAAACTCTCTGAATGACTATTGGAATAGGAAAAGAAGAATTGGGACGAAGAGAGGGCCGGTCACCACTCCACTTCAGGATGTATAGAGGAGAGCTCAGGGAGGGCAGTTGTTTTTGTAGAAGTGTTGACTCCATTTCCCATCTATTTTAAACTGTTTCGCAACCCTTTAATATTACCAGGCCAAACAACAGGGAGAGCAACCACAAGGGCCTGACCTCAGCTGAATTGGCAAGCACAGGGCACCGTAGGTCAGCAAGTCTGTTTTGACAACTTTAGGCGAGAACCACAAAACTCCAAAGTAGCTCACTTTTCAGGAACTGAAAAACATGTTCCCATTTTGTGATTAAATTACATAAAATCACAAAATGTTCAACACTTTTCATTGGTCCGGTGGCTTTAAAACATTCACAGGCTTTTAATAGATGCACACACGCTTGATTTATGAAAACAGAAATCCCCAAAAGTGGAGTTACGTGGTTTTCGCCTGACAGCCACGATTTGTGTGATTTGGTATTCCTAGGTACTCTTTTATTTGACAGGAGCTTGCACTGGACTGAGTTAGAAGTAATAAGTGTTAGATGAAATGCAAAGGTATGCTGTGGAGCTTGATTCTCGTCACATATAACTCAGTGCTGACAGAAAGACAGGCCAGTCAACAGAGACAGCCTAGAGATTCAGTGAGCACGCTGTCAGCTTTGTTTGTCTTCACTAGGCTTCTGTTTGCTTTATGCCCGTGTGTGTGTGTGTGTGTGTGTGTGTGTGTGAGTGTGTGTGCGTGCGCGCGGGTAAATGTGTATAATTATATGTGGGTGCATTTGCACAAATCCCTGCAACTTCGTGTTTGCAAAAGACACAGGCGAGTGAGTGTGTAGGCTGAGCGATGGCCAGGGATGGTTGTTGCCATTGAGGTGTGAGAGCATTGCTGTGGTCGCTTCCATGACGGTCACCAGCAGCACAGCTCCAGGGCCTCTAGGTGGAAAATGACTCACCACAGAGGCATCGCCTGTGGTGTGGGCAGTCAGGTTTTGGCTGTATATTTAGGCCTACCTGAGAATGCACCAGAATAATGACATGCTGTATTTTTACTCCTCCTGGCTGTCACATGAAACGCTAATCCATGGTTTCTTTTTTAGACTGGTTGCTGGCTGCACCCAAATGAACATAAGGAATGAAAATGCCTGGATGTACTGATATCTGAAAGCATTAATAAAATACACATTACAGGCCAAAAGTCTGGTCCCCTATTTAAAAACCATGAGGGGGTCAATGAAAATTACATTCAATACTCAAATCCCAATCCGTCTCAAAGAAGAGCTGTGCATATGAACGGCTTGTTCGGCTGCAGTGCCTTGGGTTTGTTCGCTGCTATCGTCAACCTGCCGTGAGGCGGGAGCTCACATAGTAACATTTATTGCCGTACAAATTCACGGAGCCTTTTATAAGCAGCGATACAAACGGGCTGTAGTGCTTTTGAAATTCAATATCCCCCCTGAAGAAATAACATGCTCTGCAATAAAAAAAGGGTAGTGCAGGGTAGTCCGTTTTCCCAGTGAAAGAGCAAGCATGTAGATTTGTCGACGGTTTAAGAGAGAGAGGGTCAAAAGGGGGAAGAGGGAGTGGGGGAGGGGGGGAGTGGAACAGATACTGTGTGAGCGACAGAGAGGGAAAATCGCTAAGCGCTGAGGGCTTTAATATGATGACTCCAACCTTGCCGAAGCCATTATCAGCCTTGTGAGCCGCAGCTCAGAGAGACACATACGCACACACACCGATAGAAAGAGAGCGAGAGACACACACAGATAGAGAGGGAAACACAGAATGAGAGAGCGAGAGAGCGAGAGAGAGAGCGAGAGAGAGAGAGAGAGAGAGAGAGAGAGAGCGAGCGAGCGAGAGAGAGTTGCACCCACGCTTTAATAAAAGAGGCCCTTTGCGGGAGTCTGATTAGAAATATCATTTCCTGACTCTGGCTTTTTCTTCTCATTAAATTGGCTAGTGTAGGCCTGGGATACACTGGAGGTAATAAGCTGAAAGGAGAGAAGAAGGAGAGCCTATAAAATAACTGGGATGATGGACGGGGAACGGGTGCTCGCTCTCTAACACACACACACAGACACACACACACACACACACACACACACACACACACACACGCATGCTGGCAGAAATCATTTGCAGATATAGAGACAGGTGCATGTCTGCAGAGAGCACATAGTCACACATACACTTGCACGCGCTGAGAGACCAATAAACACGTACACACATGCACGCACACGCACGCACACACACGCAAGCGCACGCACACGCACACACACACATACACACACACACGAGGGACATAGAGATCATGTGAATGTCTGTAACGTTGTGTCAGGGGGGCCAAGGTAGAGGTTACCCTCCCTGTCAATCAAATGAGATGAGTTTTTTTTATATACAAAATACATTTTTGAAAAAGCTGATTTATCACCTTTTGAAAATAAATACGCTAGGCAGGTGAGTGCTTGTGTCATCCACAACGTTGCTCAGATTGTTGGGACTTTTACCGGTTATTGACTGTTTTCCTGAAATATACTGGCTGGCTTTTTGTGATAACTTTGTGTAGACATAGATTAACTAGAATGGCTTGTTCTTGTGTTGGTTGTTACTGTTGTGTCAAGTGTCCGTACTGTAAATGACAGGCAAATTAGGCTAGATGGCTCATTTATTTCTATGGCTGCTAGCTCATAACCTTGTGCTCCTCGGATGTCTCAGCATACTGTCGTGTCACTCCTCTGGGGAACGTTCGGCTGTATGCATTTAGCTTATATTTAAAATGGCCTCATTGTCTACTCAGCCATGTACTACCTCACTGAATGTTATTGATGTACTTTCAGAGGCACACAAACAAACACACAAGCACACAAACACACACTCAAGCACACACACACACACACACACACACACACACAGACAGACACATACACTCACAATGTGAACGCACAGGTTCCTTTAATCTAGTCCATCTCGATTTGCTTTGATTTGCTTCCAGGGTTTTTAATCTCAGGGCTTGTCTGCCTGTACCTGAAATACAGCACAGGCATAAATAAACCAACAGCAGCAGCACTATTGTCTACTGTCCTGACCTACATAACATCCATACACTAGCTTCATTGTTGTGGTACAATCAACATTATTCCCCCCCAAAAAAAATCACCTCTGTGATCGTTTCACATTGTTCTTCAGTGGCATCATTACCATTCAAATATATGCACACCAACATAATATTGCCAACCAGTCATTTTCCTTTACATTACCATCACTATAGCCATTAGTTTACAATCATTCGTGTTGGTACTTTAATTATGATCTAAATTACCATCATCATCATTATTCATAAATGCAATTAGTCTGCTACATGCTATTAGCGCTAGCTCTACGACAAATGGGTAATTGCTGGTAAAATATGTTGCTGTGTGTGTGTGTGTGTGTGTACGTGTGTGCGTGCGGTAGTGGTGTGTTTTCTTTGTATTGTGTGATCACATTATCGTCATGAGGAAAAATGGCCGTTTCGGAATGAAACAGGCAGCACTTCCCCGCTCCGAGTAGGGAGATAGCCTGATAAGTGGGGAGGTAATAAATAGCCCTGCTCCGCCGTGAACCTCTCCCCCTCGCTCTCTTTTTCTCTCTCCCCATATTTCTTTTTTTATCCTTCTCTCTCTCTCTCTCTCTCTCTCTCCACAGCCCCCGATGGCCAAAGAGGCATCTGCTGCTCCTGCTGATGTCATCTGGAGATAATGACCAGGCCCAGCGTGACACTAGACCACAGCCAGCGCCTCTGACTCCCATCCACACCGCATGGGCTTACCGCGATCTGGCAACCCACAGCTCAGGGGCTTTACTCAGGATCTGGCAACCAGCAGCGCGGGGGCCGGGTTGAGGGGGTCTTTAAAACAAGCGGTTAGGAGCTACAGGAAAACGCTGCAGGGCCTGGCAACCTGCTAGGGTAATGGAGATACAGTCTCCCCCCCGTGCAGTTGTGCCATAGCCGTAGGTCTGAGGGAGCTGTGCTGGATATACTGCTGGGACTGGCAACCCGTGGCCATGCTGCCATACCTGCAAATGATTCACCAGCCTCGACTCGCCGGCCACATTCTGCTCAAGTTGTGGGGGATTATTGGGCTCTGTTTCTTTGTTTGCATGCTTGTGTGTGTGTGTGTGTGTGATAGTGTTTATGCATCACAGGTTTAGGAGCCTTCATTGCCGGAACCAAATCATACTACAATGAATATGCGTTTCACACGTTAAGAAATGCATAGATCCTCAGAATGTAATCGTTTTCCTGTCACGCTTCGGTTAAGGATGAACAAAAAATTATGGACTTTTTCTCTGAATTTTTAAGTATGACGTTTTATAAAACTAGAAAAATACTAAGATGACGTCAGTGAATAAACCTGGACTGCTTTGTGACCGCTCTTAACAGACCTCCATCCATGTCACTAGGTCACACGATTTCCTAGGCCTTACAAGAGCAGAACCTGTTATAGCCTCATTCCATTTAAAACCTCTCCACACACACACACACACACACACACACACACACACACACACACACACACACACCTCCAAACCGTACCACATTACCACAGAGTAGGTCCTTCTCACCCTAATTCGTCTGGCCAAAGTCCTTGGTGGGTTTGTAAATCTATGTTCAGCCTCCCAAAGTGGTTAAGAGCACTAGGTGTGCGTGTGTGCGTGTGTGTGTGTTTGTGTAGGAACATCATGCTCCTCTTATTGGCTAAAAGGGGCTAAAAAGGGTGTGAGTGGAGAATTGAGTTACTTTGGGTCAAGATGGCTAGGGAGCCCTCCGCCCACCTGAGCTGTGGTCCATTACAGGATCTATTAAGGGGGCTCCCATATGTCAATCAGCCCATTCCCCCTGCCAGTGGGCGTGCGGGCTGTTCAATGGCTTGATGGGCACCTCTCTCTCTCTTGTTCTTCTCCACCCCCTCCCCGTTTGAAGCCTTTGTCCTTAATAGATGGTCCACTTTCCTTTGTCCGTCTTTCCTCACATCCTTTCTCGTTCCCTCATTCATTTCATTTCTCGAGCATCTCCCTCTCTCCGCTCCCCTCCCTCCCAGTCTTGCGGTCTTTTTTATTGCTGTTTACCCCCTGCCCACCCCCCCCCCCTCCCTTCTTCTTCTCCCTCCTGCCCTCCCTCCCTCCCTCCATCACTTTCCTCTGTCAGTAAGCGCCTCTGCTGTCTGCCAGCATCAGCCCGTCAGGCCTCACTGTCTCTGGGAGGAGAGGAGAGGAGGAAGCGGGGTAGACGGAGAAATCAAATTGCCGGCCGTCTAATTCCCCCTGACGTCCAATTCTGCCTGTTTGTCTTTCCCCGCATCCTGGAGGGAAGACTGGTGTGAGGAGGGGGGAAGACGGGAGAGGAGGGGGGAGGTAGTGGTAACCTGAGGAGCAGGAGCGAAGATGTGTCTCTGTGTGTGTGCGCGTGTGTGTGTGTGTGTATGTGTGTGTGTGTGTGTGTGTGTGTGCTGGAGATGAGAGGATGAGGGACTGAGAGAGACAGTGTGTGTGTGTGTGTGTGTGTGTGTGTGTGTGTGTGTGTGTGTGTGTGGGCAGTGGGGCCGCAGGCAGGATCCCTCTTGTGCTTCGTGTCAGATCCACCGTAGATCAACCACAG
>JAVQIZ010074439.1:0-11583 GCA_036023535.2 Galaxias brevipinnis
TCCGCGTGGTCTGGGCCTTTCTGGTCCAGGTGGTCTGTAGCCACCTGTGTTGTCTTTGTGGCGCTGTCATCTGTCTCCGGGCAAGCTTTGTGGGGTTGCCAGTGTGAGGACAGGCATGGCGCACACCGATGATTGAGATACTGCTTTGTGGCCCAGACTCTCTCACAGGACACCGAGTGTTGCCAGACACAAGCACCCATGTTAGTCCCGTCGTGCGGTTGATATTCCTTCTGTATTCCCAGATTGTCATGGGATTTATATTTTAGTAAATTAAGTTATTCAACTTCACAAAAAATGCATCGCAAAAAACAAACCTCTGACTAATAAGACAGCCTAGATAGCCATCTGGTTGTCAATAGTTGAAATGCAATATCAGGAGGCCCTGTGAACAGTACAGCAGCTTTCTTGGGTAGCTCTGCATCCACACTTATATAAAAGTTAAAAAAATATATATATTTATTTATTCCCCATACCTGAAAGTATGGGCATTTCAAAGACACTACTCTACCCCTGAAACAGCAGACAATGATATCCTGAAGCCATATCTGAGTCACAACTCAGAATTGACCTGTGTTCCCGTGACTATGTTTGTGTGCGTCTCTCTCTCTCTCGCTCTCGCTCTCTCTCTTTCTCTCTCTCTCTCTCTCTCTGTGTGTGTGTGTGTGTGTGTGTGTGTGTGTGTGTGTGCGTGCGTGCGTGCGTGTGTGGGTACCTTTGAAACCTGACTCAGTCCAGTCTATTGTTGATTTTCCCACACAGACTGACTTGCTTTAAAAGACCATTCAAACTTGTCACAATTTAGAGAAGTCTACTTCTGAACTTGAAAGAGACTGCTTCCTTGTCCATTTTCTTTGATGAAATTGGCAAGAGCCTGTGCTGTGTGGTTGCTCCCTACAGACTGGGTAACTAATGGGATATAGAACTAACTTAAGGACGCTTGAAATGCCCGGTTGTTACGGTGATAGAACTAACATTGCAGACAACTGTATTTTTCTTCATCTCCACTTGAGGGAAACATTTAGGCAGCCACGGCATCTTTTTACTGCACCGCAGGGCAAGGCTGGAGAAAAACATATTGCTCACAAAAAATACAACCATTATGTCGTCCTTGATATGCTCAGCATCACAGAGCGGAGCCTACCATATCCAGAGTTTTATTTACTCCACATCCGGATTATGAGTGTTGATAAATGACGGCGGGGCACCCTGGGACTCTCCTGTTTAAGGACCGGCGGGGCGATTTATGAGCGCGCTCTCGCAGGCTTCACAATGATTAATCGTAGCCGTCCTCCGCGGGATCGAGGCGGCCGCAGGCTGGGCTTGGGGGCGGCTGCCCCTCCATTGTTTGGATAAGCAGATAACATCAAAGCAGCCTGCTGCTTGCGTTAAGAAAATACTGCATTCTGGGTCAGCGCAAATTAATCCTAAAGGAGCCTAAAACGGTTTTTAATGATGGTAGCATCAATATATTATAACGCAGACCCTCATTTAGTCAGCAAAGTCACTAATGACATTTGCGCATTTCTTTGCGTCCAATTCCTTAGTATCCTAAAGTCTTCGATGATTTCACTTTCAATTTTGTTTGTCAGTCCGATGATACAATTATGAATAACGATAAACTAATAGGGCTACAAGATTATTAGTCGCCCATCACTTAGGGCCCAGACTACCGAAAGTATTTCACTATATATATATATATCTAGACCAACAAGTCACATGTTTGATGTTGTAGTGTAGTCTTTCTATAGGTTGTCCAAGAGCGATCCTTAGAGATACGTTGTCCAAGTGCAATCCCTGGGAGATATTGACCTGGCCTTTGTACCCCCTTCACACCTGTTGGATTGATCCCTCATCCTGACAGACAGGCTGCTCCAGGGGGGACACTGCTCATCGTTTGATCTTGTTCCAAAATGGCAGGAACATTTGAAAGAGTCCCACTGAAAATGCATGCTGCAATGTCCAGTTGTATGGTGTTTATTTTTTTCACAAGCAAGAGTATAGAGTTTGCCATATATAGTAATTTGATTTACCTATAGAAACTTAATATATAATAAATAGATATTTTATACTCTTAATAATATGTAATTAATTATACGGCCAAGCACAAATAAAAGCTTATTTAGCCACTGAAGTATCTTCCAAGCCATATGATTTGTCATTGTTAAAGAACCAGACTCGTAGAGCTTACCGGGATTCGGATCGGGAAAAATTCCACTCTTTATTTTCCTCTTCCACCTATTTCCACCGGCTGTTTGCGGATGCCAATTCGAGCCGACTTCAGGCTGAGTTGAAAGGCTCACTGTTGCCTGTCCGCCGGGGTAGAACCAGGGTGGTGGCTGCCCTTTCCCATGCTTCCCCAGCAGAACCCAACCAGTGGCAGACAGAGGGGACACCTGTTCCTCTGAAAAGGTGGGACAGGACCTGAAATCTGAAGTCCTGGCCCCAGCCATTGAGAGCAGGCAGCTTGATAAGGCCCCGCACTGTGATGGGGATAGGGAAACCTGAGCAGGGCGCAGGAAAGGGATGCCCAGAGCCTGATGAATCTGATGCAGTTCGCCAAAGCACGCACGCACGCACACACACACACACACACACACACACACACACACACACACACACACACACACACACACACAGACACACACTAGCTCTCTCGAGCACACAATCACATACACACACACACACACACACACACACACACACACACACACACAACAATTACTCTCATTTGTAAATAAATAAAACCATTTTTTGTTGTCTCATATGATCAGTGTATTCGTTATCCTAATGCAGATTTCTGTCTGTTCATATGCAACACCAGTAAAAGATAGAAATGGTGAGGGTCTAAGGATTTACAATTAACTGTGCCTTCGCTGCACATAGGTGGCATTTACACTGGGGACATTTCCCAAACATTTTTTAAAAGCATTATTTGTTAAAAAATTTCAGAAAAATAGCTTGCACCAAGAAACGTTTATTAACAAATGAGAAAGAAAACATAATCAGCATGAAAGAGAAGTTTTGTTTTTTAGTTTTTTTGCTCGCTTTGCATTGCTTTTTTGGACAATACACATTCGTTTCTTCTACATTCACATGGCATTGTATGTTTTATTATTGTGCAAATAAATTGTGCCTTTCTCAAAGCTTTGTCGACTCTGTAGTAACCTGGGCTATGCCCTTTTGATTCACCGTTATGCATGAATTTTCTACACATAATAATCTACTGGGACCTTTCACCAATCCCCCATTACATTGCCTAAAGCTCATATGTTCAAGACCGTTTTTTTCATCGGAGAACACAAAGTGATGCCGCTCCATTATATCTGAATAAATTAAAATGGCTTCGTCCACAAACATATTTATTTTTTGGTTTCCCATTGTTTTTCTCCTACGACAAAAAAGAGAACAAAAACCTGTATGTTATTTCCAAGACTTGTTAGAAGATGTGTAATGGAAATGAGCAAGTTTGGAACATTAAAATATTTGACAAATGTGATTCTAGCATGTTTTATCCCTCATGCCTAGAAAGCAAAAGAATGTCCCCGTTCTAGATATATACGTTTTTCCAAAGGGTTTTCATGTGTGCACTTTTAAAGAAAACATGCTGGACGGTTTCCGGCTCTGACAAGATTTGCACTGCAGGCCCAGGGGTCAAAAGGGCGCACACAGAGCGCTGAGAGTTTGCACAAGAGGTTTCCGCAGAAACCCTTCAACCAGCCTCATGCAGCCCTCCCCTCCCCTGCTGTCTGACTCCATGTATCAGCCTCCCCTGCTGAGGGTGACTCACCTTGTCCATACCACCTTTGATGTCCGGAGGAGGCTAGAGCCTTATATGTAATCACTATTGAGTCTTCTGTTGGGACAACATTTTGTGGGCCACAGTTGACCAAACTCAAGGCTCCAAAGTTATTTTTCTATTTTACTGTGCACCGCTTTATTCCCAGTATTTCTGGTTGCATCTGCAAAGTGGTGCACCCTTGTTGATACGGGTGAGTTGTATAAGTTACAACGTACAAACATATTGCGGCTCAGTGCCTGGGCTGATGGCTGTAAGGGGCTGTGGATGACCGTTTGGAAAGAGGATGGTCGCCCAGGGGCCCTATACTCTCACTCGGGGTCAATGTCTTTCCCCTGCAGCAAGGAGCCGTAGCAAGCTAGTCTTACAAAGAGAGACAATGGTATGAGAGGGCCCAGATGCACACAGCTGAATTCTTCAAAGATGTCCTCACATACTTTCCCTATCAAACATATGTGTGCCGTTAGGATGTTTTATATGATGGTCAAATCTGTAGAGGATATGTTCTTTCTTTGTAGAATTCCGTGGACATCCTTGTTAAGGCGTTGCACAACACAGTATCACGCCTGAATATCACCTTTTTTTGTGGCATGCTGAGGTTTTGTTAGGGACTGGGTAGGGACTGAACTGACATATTCAAACAATGTACAATCGAACAAAGAAGTGACGGACAAGTGCATATTATCATATAATTTAAATCTGTTGATGGACTACCTGTACGATAAAACATTTTTATAAAAAATTCCAGTGTATCCTTTATTGCTTTCTAACATACTTTGTTTTTTATCTCATGTGATAATGTCGCAGTGGGGTTCGGTCACGTGTCGTAAGACAGCTGTGTGCTGTTCGAGGCCCAAGATGACAGCTTAATGATGCAGTCTTATTTATTCCCTCTACATCCCTCCCCAATGAAAAAACAAAAAAAATAAAAACTAGAAGGGTCCATCTCTGGAATCAAGGGATTTGGTCTCGCTGTTGGGGCGTGCCAGTTAAACTGTCCTCACCTTTACGCGCGGGCTCACAGGGCTAGGGGGGTGGGGGGTGGGGTGGGGGGAGGGGTTTCTTTGAGGAGGCATCCTTCCTGCTGGAGGAGCTCTGGGTTGATTTATGACCTGCTGAAGGGAAAATGTAAGGGCACAACAGTTAGCTCTATTGATCCTGGGACTCAGTCAGAAGAGCAAGGGAGAGAGAGAGAGAGAGAGAGAGAGAGAGAGAGAGAGAGAGAGAGAGAGAGAGAGAGAGAGAGAGAGAGAGTGAGACAGAGAGAGAGAGAGAAGGGGGAGGGAGGGGAGGCTGTAGGCCATTAGCCTTTCCCATTGAAGGGGAGGCTTAGGTCTGATGGGCACTCTCCTACAGCGTCCAGAGTGGAGAGGAGAGGCACTAATAGGATAACTCCCCCCCACTCCCAGGGGGTCCCTCCTCTCAGAGATGCTATCAGTCTGAGCAGACGTCTCCATCACCATCGCCATGGACACACACTGGCCAGAGAGAAGGAGATATTCATAGACTGCCTGAGGATGCCTTGATTCTTTGGTTTGGGGGACAGGTGGATGCAGTCAATGGGGATTCATTCTGGGGAATTAAATACTCCAAAATCATGTCTGATGTCCACTAAAATTATAGCATGTATTTTCATTGTAACTCATCTTTACCTTCTCTTGCACATGGAAAAATGTTAAGGGTACTCTGCTGACGACTGTGTAGTACTGTGTATGTGCTGTGTTTCCCCCAAAATGGGTCTGGAAGACAATGTTTGGAACAAATATTGCCTCTATTATGAGCGTATATTTGAAAGGTTCACTACAGATATTGATCATAAAACGTGATTTGATGGAATGCTACCCTCTGAATAACAAGAAGATGCAATCACTCTACAATCTAATGTTTCAACTGCGTACAGTATAGCAGCTAGTGCCAAACATTTATTTCGTTAGGAAGTGATACTTTGATTGCTGGAGGAGAGAATACGGCAAAGAGAAAGAGAGAGAAAAAGAGGAATTCTTGTTCTTGTCCAACAGGTGATTGCTGTACCTGACCACACTGTATTTTTATAGGCAGACATGCTAGTTTATTGTAAAAACATACAAATAAACAATAATGTCAAAATCATTTGGCATTCATATTTTGCTTGGTGAAAATAATTGATATACCGTAGTAAGGCAAGCTTGCTAACTGAATAGGTCCGTTGGCTTTTGTTTGTTTTAAAAAAATGAACGACACATAAAACACTGGAGTCTCCAGACACCTTGAGTGGATAACCATATGCTGTCACAGTAGACCAGACGTGGCTCATATCGAGCAACGCATTGACCTGGGAATTGTGTGGGAGGTGGAGAGCGGGGGCGGAGGACGGGCACGGGGGACTTGTGAGAGTTTGGAGAGGTACAAATCAAGAATTTAACTATACCAGTCCATTTGCCTCTTTCCTCTGTAGGCCTGTCTGTGTGTGGACGTATGTTTGCATGTGTGTGTGTGTGTGTGTGTGTGTATGTGTGTGTGTGTGTGTTGAGAGAGACCAGAGAGAGGGAGAGAGAGAGAGAGAGAGAGAGAGTTCTTGCATCCTTGCCATGGGTCTTTATTGGGCCACACGTTAAATCAATGGCAGATGGTTTTTATTCAGCCCAGCTACTCAACTGTCACACTCCAAGCCTCTTCTCCCTCAACTGAACGACTGCTCTCAAGTCTTCCGCTACAAGAACACCACATTCAGCCATCGGTAAACAAGCCGGTCCTTCCAAATTCATATAAGTCAACATACAGACAACAAACCAACCAGCGGCTGTTTGTGTAAGAGGGAAAACCAATGGTTTTGACAGAAAGGGCTATAGCTAGCACACTACTTTGGAGGAAGTGCTATTATGGTTTAACAGGCCAGCAGCTATCCCTCATCGTGAAACTACGCCCCTGGCCTGTCAAACAACTGTTGTGTTTTTGGGAAGCACATAGTAGTTTGCCATGTTGGAGTCCTGTTTGTGGTTTAATGGTTTTACCACAACAAAGACTCATTTTGTAAATTAAATGCAGCATCAGCCTCTACATTCCTGGATTGACCTACAAAGCTATAGCAAGGAAACCCTCTCTAATACATTTTTTGCCTGATGTTCATGGGGCATGGAGATATTTTTGATGGTTTATCAGGCCTTGTGAAAATTTTACTTTTTTTTCGCCTAAGAGCTGCATATTCAGTTCCTGACTGTCCTAATGGCGCCCAATCAGTTCCATCAGGTCTACTCCAATAGGGAAGGAGGCCTCTACCCTGATTACACTGAATTGTGGGTATTTCCTGCCTCTAAGCTCCGCATATGGATCGAGTAAGGCGGTGGTGGAGGGACTACTGTTTCTCTACACTACATCTTCATTTCTTTTCCCCCCCTTTCCTTTTTTCTTGCGGAAAAGCAAAAAAGTTTTTGTTTTTTCTGGCATTGCTGTCAAAAATAGTGAGTAGGGCTTTGGCTCGGTGTTTACTCGCACACATAGCTAAAGAAAATCTCAGGAAACAAGTGCGGTTTAATGCAGTTCAATCCACACGATCACTGTCCGTCTACGGATTGAACCACACCCACTGACCCAATGCTGCAAAGCAAACAGATTTTGGTGCAATTTTATTCTTTCATTTTTTTCTCATTTTGCCTCTAGAATCAAGATATTTATGACTCATGAAAGACAATAGTTTGGAAAGGCCTGGTGAAGCTAGACATTGTGTAATCAAGCCACTTCCATCATGTATCATAGTAGAGTTTAATAACAGTCATGTGTAAATAACTGTATCACCATGAAAACCTAGTAGGAATAAAAACACATACAATAAAATTATCTTGAAATAAAACCATTGGCTGAACATTTTTAACAAAAGTCAGAACGTGTAGGTAACAAAATGAGCATGAAACAATTATTTGCACTTTGACAACTTTGCTTGTCAGTGTATGTTGAACAATTTACAGTATTTGTTACATTACTAAGTTCATTTGCGGTGTAAATAGTATAAATATTCAGGGCACTGTAAGGCAAAAGTCTATTGGTTGAAAGTCTATGTAAAAGGTAAGGGTATACTTAGTTATTGATAGCATTTCTGTGCTTTACATTGGAACACAGCCAAGCACACTGTCAGTAAAACATTCACCCCATTATTCCTGAAGATAGTTTCTAGAGTTTCTAGAGTTTTTAACTTTGAGATATATGACACATTTTCTGACACACAGATTTCAGCCTTTTTGAAACAGCATTTTGTACTTATCAGAAGCCAAAAACTCTGGCACCATAGAAGTTTGAAAAGCCGACACACACGTAAGCTAAAAGGCCCTGTGTGATATCAATTAAAGACACTACCTTCATTTTTTCCTTTGTGATGGGACAATAATACAAATCACCTTTTCCCTCAAATAAAATGTCGCTTACAATATAAAGGGCATTTTCTGATTGGGTGTGGTAATTCATAATTTAGTCGCAATAACTGAAAACATAGAAACTAAGGTGTGTTCTGTTTGAAAATATGGTTCCTCTGAGATCCAAAATAGTGCCTGGTACAGAGTGCCCCTTATTTCCCAGCAGCGGTACTGCTAGCCCTTCACTGTGCATGGACGTATCTGCACACACACACACACACAAAAAAACACCGGTGCATTGTTATATTTTACTATGAGACATAAATCAAGCACTACAAAAGTTCTGAGAATTTAAAGCAGCTGACAGTTTTTTTTCGTCCAGTTCCTGTGTTAAAGTGGCGGTGTGGGCTTTGAGCGTTACAGGCCGGGATCTCCTCACATTAAGAACACTTCTGCAAGCCTCTGTCCCCTGGCAGTGACCTGATCCAGCTGGGGGGAGCAACCGAAGTATATCAGATCAACCATGGGAAAATTAATACAATTTTCACAAGTCTGCCTCTCACTGCACTATCATGAGACTTTCACTTAGGACCACATGTCTTAACTACTATACTATCATCAGAGCAACTCCCTCAACTCCCTTCTTCAGGTTCAAATGATTCATGGATATGCTACCCCTCTGGAAGGTGTTGTGTTCCGTATGCGTTGTCCAGACAGGGGTGGTCCGTGCAATCGGATCTTTTGACATCACTGAGAACATGAAAACATGAAACATAGTTATTGATCACAGAGTTCACACTTAATCAAATAGCACCCTGGTTTGTTTGAAGTTAAAAACGGTTACAGTGGGTGTTTATCGTTGCACTTCAGGACCCTCTCAGCTGGCCCCTCTCAAACATACACGGACAGAAGTGTTATTTGTATTGTTAAATTTACATTAAGTCCATTTTAATTGCATCAGCTGCTAAAGAGATCTCACAATAATGGGATTGACAGAGAAAATTGCAATCATCTGTAGGGGCCCTGCAGCCGTGTAATGGACAAACCTGATTAATTTAATCTGGTTGCGCTCCATTATGGCTGCACTTTATCATTTCAACAGATGGAGCTCAAAGAAATTAAAAAATACTTTCAAGGATATTCCGGGCTCTGCCTCTTCCTCTCCCATCTCTTCATCTGGAGGTGTGTGGGCTCGTCTGTAGAGATGAGGAGCCTTGACTTCCACGCCTGTATGAGTGCATTATGAAACCCAAATGAGATTACATAAACAGCCACTAGATTAGATTAATCAGAATTGTGATGTGATGTATAGCTGAGGGCTTTTGTTATTCAGGAGTTATTGAATCATGTGTTATTATTAACAATTGAGTGGAATGAAAATTGGTTGCATATTATGTAGAAGAAATTCCAATGAATATGAAAGTCCGATTCATCGCATTGTACGCAGTCCGTAGGTGGTATAACTTTTCATTTGCCTCTGCCACTTTTATGAGATAGAAAATTATCATTTTGAAATTTAATCTGATCTACACTACAAATTTTAAACAAATGTATCGCCATTAGATTTTTTATTTGATCTATTGTACATTTAAATATAGTTCAATGGCTGTTTTTAATACACATTTTATTCAAATAAAGTACATTAATTGGTATGGACTGTTTTATTTACAGAAGTATTAACTTAGAAAGTATTGATACATTTGATTACATTTGGATTGTGATTTTCCAGCAACTGCCTACAGGAGGCGCTTTATGTCACAGAAACAGCGGAAAGACTATCTAAAAGTTATTGTGTGAGCTGATATATTTATTTATATGTTTTTTTTATAAATGAATATGTTCTTGACACTGTATGTTGTAGATATTTCACTAGATGTAAGGCTAAATATATTTAGAAGTGTATATTCAGAAAGTATATCAGAGGAACTAAAATAAGTGTATCAGAAAGAATGCTTTGGGGTGTTGAAAACAGGTTGGGGGGGGCTGAGGGGATGTCTGTTTTTAAAGAATTCTGTTCATTAATGCAGGAAGAAAACTTCGTCATACAGCTGCTGTAAAGGCCAATTGTCCTGTAGGAGGTGGGGACATTGCTCTATGCTGCACTTCCATGAGCTGTAGGGTGGAATGGATTATGAATGGGTACGGTAGTTTAACCACAATCAAATTTTGTTAATGGTAATTAGGATATTCAAGCATACAAATTAATAGGGACAATATCTGAACCATAACTATTTAAATCAGCCTAATTAGGACGATCCAAAAAAAAAACATAACCAGTTAAAGAGCTACTCCTCCTGTTCTGAGAAGACTTGCTGTCAATTGAAATGCGATGATTGTTATATATTGTTCAAAGGAAGATTTATGTACTTAACAAAGAGACATAAATTATCTGACACATAAACTTGGTGAACAATTTCAATGAGGCTATACTTCATCATTGTCTGGAGAATTTAATTGACAAAGGATGTTGGTAAATTTGAAGATAACAGGAATGTTAACTATATAAGAAGATCTTTCAAAGGTGTACCATCAACTAAAACTATAGCAATTGTTCTGCCAGCCTAGCGTTAGTCCATTTCGGGAAAATATCTACACATGTACCTTACTTTTTCCATCTGTAAGCGCACTCCAGATTAACTTAAATTTGATTAAGAGTGGCTCCAACTCATATTTATATTAGTGTACATGTTACTCTAAGTTGAGTTGATATATTAATTCATCCTGTTCTGGCCTGAATTAATTTTTTCTGTCTAATTATTTCCTTATTGCTGCATACCACATCTGACAGTGATGAATGACAGGTTAAAATTGAATTGTCTGTCTGTCTGCTCAGCTAGGGTAAATTGGATTGGCTCTAACATGTGTGGTGTTCTACCCACAAACCCAAGAACCTTGGAAAGATTGTGATCCTCTCTGCTTTTCTCATTCCAGTGTGAAACAATTTGTCTCAATTTCCCTTGAAACCAGGTCCCGTTTCTATGATATATTGCCAGAGCACGTGATTGGGACGTAGGTGTAAATCACAGGCACGGCTACTAATCAGTAAGTTCAGTGGCAACAGTTCCTATACAGTTACTGTTTCAGTTGGCCAGTTACTAACCCGCCAGTAACTAGTTCACTACCACTAGCAGTTCCCCAAGCATGCTACCTACTGTACATGGGCAGAACTTGAGCTATAATTGACATCCTGGTTCTATCTGGTTATGGTCCGTGGTCACACAGACCACATGGCCCCTTTAAAATTAGTGTGTGTGCAGCACACTTCTTTCACACACATACACACACACACACACACACACACACACCTACACACACACACACATGCACGCGACTTCTCTGTCTAACACACACAATTAAAAAATACATAGTTTTATTATCTGAACAAAATGTTTTATTTGTGTTTACATTTTTCCACAGTGAAATGTTGCCTTAGCTTTACTTGGCTTCCTCATTGCACAAAATAAC
>JAVQIZ010074461.1:0-32117 GCA_036023535.2 Galaxias brevipinnis
TCAACTTTTCTGCCACACCCCAGCCCCAAAGTACTCACCGCAAGCCGGCCCCGACCTAAGGCGCGCGGCGAAGCCCGTCCGGACCGGTTCCTACACCCCCCCCCCCCCCCCCCCCACCCTCATCCGCTCTAGTTCTTTAAAATGTTGCCGAAAGGAAAACTCTTATCCTCCATCGTTCTGATGTTGCCAAAAAAGAGTTGCTATTTTTTGTGCGCTCTGGTCTCGCATAGGATACACCTTGAGGACACTGACGTCCCTCCCGGTCGCATGGACCTACCAACTTGCACAACCCACCGTCATATCAGCTCCGAAGATTTAGCGCATTTATTTCCAAGGCAGGGACTGGAATTCAGGTGTCGACGCCAAGAGTTGTGTGGGTTGAACCAGTGGGGATTTTTTGGGAGCTCTTTTGAGGAAAAGGCTAAGTTGTATAAAGCTTTAATCCACCATTTTGTTTCTAGTTGTACCATCCCAAATGATTCGAATTGACGACATCTCATAAGGGCTGCGATTCCAGTCCAACAGGGAAGATTCCACCAAACTCTTCACTCGGGGCTTACATTGTGGAGAAATACATTTTAAGTGGACTGAAGACTTTAATTTAACCCTCTAATCTATTCTAGGATACTTTTTTTTTTATAATCATGAAATCAATGGATATTATTTGCAAAAAAAAATTAAATTTAAGTAATGCAAAAAAATATATATATATATCTTACCTGAGCAGGTCAATTTAGAAAATAAGAAGGATAATTCTATTTTCTAGTGTTGAGCTTTCGATTGTTAATGGGGGAGGGGAGGGGAGACAGTCTGTGGACAAAGCTGAGGAAAAGACAGACGAAAGTGGGTGAGTGCCCAAATTCTCCCCACCCCCCCATTACAATGTCCTCTACTTTTCACCTCCATGAAACGCCCATCGAAATAAGACTTTACCCACCAGGGGACGAGGCGGAGCTTGTCATCGCGACACAGCCTGTCCCGGTCGTGCCCGACTCTTAATCGAACACCTCAGCAAAGCCGATGCTACTTGGGAGACGTGCCGCTAGAGAGAGAGACGTTGTAATATTTGATCTCATCCGTAAGTGATCCCACATCTTCTCAGTTTCTCTTCCGCCTTGCCCACGTGTCCTGGTGATCGCTTACCCTGTGCGTGAAAAGCCCCTTTTTTCTTTGCATCCTACACGATTTAAAACGAAGAATGCAATCGGCTTCCTCACCGTACACGCAGTGGTGCCCTATGGGTTTTTTTTTTCTTGTTCAAATATGCTACAAGTCTGATTATACAATGTCTTGAGTATTCACAACAACCTGTCTACGTTGGGACTGTACAAAGAAACATTAGCAGTCTATGATTGGTTCACGGTGGTGCATATTGTATTTACTGATGTTTCTTTACAGGGAGCTTGCGGCTAACGGCTCCTTGGTGATTATTGATTTGAGATGTTTTATTTTCTTTCTTTCAATGGTTCTTGCTTTTGTGGATTGGACTGTTTTCAGATTCCTCCTAGCATTTAATTGTGGAGGTAGGAGGAAATTACATTTTAAATAATGTAGTTGTTTTTTGGCTGCTAACTGTTGAGAAATAAGGGGAATTTGATGCAAAGCAGCCCACGCCTTTTTAAGGACTTGTCACAGTTGAAGAGTCTAGAACTGTGTGCTGTCCTGGACCTAGGCATCAAGGAAGAGCCACTTTAAAAGATTGGAGTTTTTGTCTTGTATCATAAAACGATACAAGCTTATGGTCTTTTGCAAGATTTTTACTTGCCAATGAGACGTGTTCTAAAGAAAGAAAAAGCAACAGATAGCATTTTGGCCTCTGATTGTCTTACTTTTTTTTTTTTAAATACATTTTAGGATCAAATTCTCTTTAAGGTGGCTCACAATGTTTCTTTCAACTCTGACTTGTGCATATTAAAGTAAAATATCGAGTTGAAATTTCATGTCTCTCTTTGTTTTCATGAAAGTGGATTTAATATGTTATCTTAACAACAAAGTACTTTCCCAGCACTAGTTGTAGACTTGGAAGACTAACAGAGCACAACGCCGGGATCTGACAGCCTACTAGAGCATATTTGTCCCCGGGCCTTGGTAGTCTTTCCTTAAGGATTTGCTGTCCAAGGTGCTGACCTTTTTCATATCGAGTAAAGGCTATGCTTTTTCACCGCCAATTTTTTTCAAAGAGGAGGACCTAGAACTGGAAGTGGAGCGATTTCCCTGAAAGCCAATGGTGAGCGGTTGCAAGGATAACGTATACATTTTGGGCGGAGACAACTGTGGTTCAAAGTCTAGCGTTTAACCGGTTCTCACTGTACGGTGATTTATTCAATGAACATATTCTACTAATGGAATCTCAAGTAGATGCCCCAACTCTATTTACTCCTGTAACAGCTTATTCTCTGCTAGCGTGCGCAGCGCAGCTAGCTGTTGGATATATATTTGCACAAATATGGGGAAGAAAATGCTCTGTTGCAGACAAATGGATCTTGGTGTGGCTTTTCTACGACGCGATTGTGCACATCACCCTGGTGAGACGTATAACATTGTGCATTACGGGTGGCATACCTTACTTACTTGCGTTTGGTTGTCTCATTATTTTTCTTTGCAGGAAGGTCCATTCGTTTACATGTCCCTCGTTGGAACAGTTGCAACATCCGACAATATTTTTGCAGAACTTTGTGAGTTTGTTTGGCATCTTGCTCTTACTCTCACACCACTCTTTCTTAACCAATTACCTCGTTCCTGGTTCTGGGGCGACATCTAGTGTCTGGTGTTCCCTATCTAGGAAGGTTGACAGAACTACATTATTACAACGATTTGTTGGTTTATGACAACAAATATATCTTTAAGATGGAAGTTTGATGAGGTCAAGAGCCGCATTACACATGCCGCATAATTCCTTCGTTGTGACTGTAGGGAAAGAGTATGGCAAGGCAGATGAGCGCTGGCTCCACTCGGATCCCACCATCGTTGCTCTGGAGCTGTTGACCGTGGTCCTGGACAGCCTTTTGGCCCTCTTACTAGTCTACGCCATTGTCAAAGATAAACACTACAGGTGGGCACGTCGTCGGACAGCCGGGTCTCTTCAGCGGCCTATGTACAGCTCTTTCAGATTACACTTTTATTAACTTCAGAGTTCGGAATCTAAGTCATATGAAAGGGCAAGGCACATCTCTGACAGCTATATTGCTTGCCAAGGCCAGGCACACATTTTGAGGGGCAGGTGCTCAAAACGAAAAAAAGAGCACATCCACATAATGTTACTTTGCTTTTTCGATGTTGGGACAGTATAATGCCTTTGGCCCCTGGCTGTTCAAAATGTTGGATTTAAGACGACGAAGGCCTATTTATCATTGATAACCTATATTAACGTATTATTTCTTAACAAAAATACTTAATTTAGTTCAATAGTTTTGCAATATGTGTTTACTTACCCAGACTAATCTAGTCACATTGGGTTAATGTTTAAAAAACCATTCTATAGCAGAACAGGTAAATTTATCTGTTAGTGCTTTTAACAAATTTTTAGTAGGCCTGTGCTTATTATCGTTCAATACAAAAACAAATAAAGGCTCTAGAATGGAAAAGGCTTATATCTAGGTTTAGGAATATCACTTTACTTTGTTATGTGGTTTCAGACATTTTGTCCAGATCACGCTATGCGTGTGCGAGCTTTACGGAGGCTGGATGACATTCTGCCCCGACTGGCTGGCAGGCAGCCCCAGCCTGAAGACCTCCAACTGGCTCTACCTCTGGGTCTATCTGGTCTTCTTCAATGGCATTTGGGTGGTGATTCCTGGACTCCTGCTCTGGCAGTCATGGTTTGCCCTGGCTAGACTGCATCCATTCCAACAACTCTCCAAAGGAAAACACAAATAGGCACTTATTTTTTTTTCATTGGAGATCTTCAAAATCGGCCCTCAGTGTGGTTCAACTTTCCTGACTATGTTTGTTTTTCAGTTCGAACAACTATAAGAGAAGGAAAGATTTAAAAAATGCTTTGGTAAATCCAGTTCATTTTCAGTCCAACATGTGACTGCGTACTGAATACTTCTGCTTTCTTTTTTTTGTTTGATTTATAAACTGTTCTGATTAGATGACTGAATGTACTAAAAGACAATGTGAAAATGCAGCTGTGACAAGTGTTTTGTGAGCTTATGTAGGTTCTTGTGCAAAGCTGGTACAAGTAGACACACCTGCTACTCCCTAAAGAAATTAAAGGTATTCATAAGTAGCAATGTGTTTGCCACGTGCCTATTAAAATTGTTTAACATATTTTACTTCCCATTTCCACATTGTTATAAGATATACTGTAAATTTGTATTACATTACCACATTGAAAATAGCAAATCTCAGCCAGTTTGTATTGCATAACAAACATGATAGATTGATTCTATAGAATGCACTTAGCTGGAAGTTGATTTAACAAGCTCTGCAATGAATACAAAATTGAAAGCGATATATATATATATATATATATATATAGTATTAGGACCAGGGATGTTGGACGGATGTTAAAATGTAGTTGAAGCTCCCAGCTCTGTAATTCCACAGGGAGCTTAATATAGATTCTCCCTTTGAAAGGCATATACTCAATGAATAAAATATATAAGACTACATATGCACTAAAGTGAAAAGTCTTCAAATGTACTTTCAGTTAAAAAAAAAAGTTGAAACGTTGAGGCCACATCATTAATTGAATATCTCCTCCAGCTATTCTTTAGACTTCTGTTGTCCTTCGATTCAGTTATTCTTGACAAGTTTGGCCACAGAGGTGAATGCTTGCATGAGGCCCAGACCCTGGAGGGCACTGCAGGCCTGGATCTCCCACTCTCGGTCCTTGTAGCTGGGAAGATCCAGCAGAGTGGACACCTCCCGGATGGTCATGGAGTTGGGCAGCTCCTTCTTGTTGGCCAGCACCATCAGAGGAACCCCCTCCATGTTTTTGTCCGCCAGGATCTTCTTTAGGGCCTTTTGGGCCTCGTCCATACGGGCCTGGTCACTGCTGTCCACCACAAACACCAAGGCCTGGCAGTCCTCCAGATAGTACCTGGTGGTCACAAGCAGAGAAAGAATTAGGAGGACATAATTTGTTCATCAAGTTTAACTTGGTGTGCTGCTGTTATACACATATGTTCTTTTTTCACAGTGCTATCAGGTGGTGAACATTTTAAAGCAAAGGTTTGACGAAAACCCAAATTAATGCGCTGGTCAGATTTGACTTGCTTTTTAATATAAAAAGCACCAGTGAGTCTACCTTAAAACCACTGCGGTTTAACAAATGTATACACTATAATGCCATGCTCACCACACACCCTTCCAATGAAAAATAAGTAGTAAGCAGTCATACAAATAAATGCAAGGGACTTCCATGTATCCGTGCTCCAGCGTTACTGTCTCAGTAGGAGAGTGATCATTACCTCCAGTTGGGCCTCATACTCCTTTGACCGCCTACGTCCCACACTGTCAGCTGCGTGGTCTTATCCAGCTCCAGGGTGCACACATTGAAGCCCACGGTGGGCATGGTGTTCACCACCAGCCCAGTCTTGAGCCTCGAGAGCAGGCTGGACTTCCCCGCCGAGTCGAGACCCATCAGAACCACATTGTTAGGCTTCTTTAAATTGGATTGTGTTAGTCCCATCACTCTATTTTTTTCCCCCACACCCTATTGGCATAAGGAAATCCTGGTCCTTTAGTCCCACTATCGAGAAAAAACAGCTCTACTGCCGCAGCTCAACTTCGACGCAGTTGTTAGTCCCTCCTCGGTTGTTTGGTTATACTGGCCGTCACACCAAAAGGGGGAACTTATGGCAGAGAGACATTTGTTTGTGTGCACAACAAGCACTGCATATCCTTCACGGTTTGTTGAACTACCGTCAGATCGACAGGTGTGCCCAGTATACTCCTGATTCGCTGCCTTGTAGGGACGTCAGTAGTTCTGGGCCCACTTATCAATGTGCAGCCATGTGACATGCATAACTTGTTCTTCAACATTTTTATTTGGGCGTGACCGTATCTACCACTTTGTCTTTGTTTTACTCTACACTTTCAGGACCATGGAATGCCCTGCTGAAGTACTTGAACCCCAGAATATGGCAGAGACTAGGTCTACCTGTATTTGCGATGCACATTCAAAACTAAAGAAACCGCAAGAGCACAACATGGCACTGAACGAGCACATGTCAGAACCTTAAGAACATTTTTGTTTTATTTATGTTCAATCCCACACTCTGCTTTGGTTATTAAAAAAGTTGCACTGCAGCCGTGCGCAGCCAGATTAGTGAACGTTAAAGCTCAACCTGGAACGCTACCATCATCAGCGCCTCCAGAGTATCCTGCGTCGGATTGGAGGTACGAAGTCAACACAAGTCACAACACTGACGAGTCCGTGCTTATCCAGAAGTTAATGCTTGATTTTGGTAGCTATTATTTAAAATAAGATATTCTTGAGGTAGGTCTATTGCCAAGCATTGATGTAATCGATCAACTGTTTTCTTTCTTCTCAGTTTACTGATGATATGGAGCGTTGTTTTAGGTATGGTCATAGCTGCTTGCTGCGCATGCTAAGATAGCAAACGTTAGCTACTAGATCATGGCTAGCCAGACAATCGAATGCAGAGCATTTGTAGCTAATGTAGCTAACCTACCATTGGGACAAATACCTCCTAATCTAATTCTTCACATTGTGTTTGCTGTGTTATCTTGTAGGTTATTTATTCCAGATAAATAGTTACCCCGCTTTCTCCATCATTGTTTTGAAGCATCTAGCTAACACAAACACATGTTTGTAATGATGCTTGGGAATTGACTATGGCTAGCAGCTTTGCTCTATAGCTAATGTTACCAGTCTGTATGGTGGAACAAGGTTAGCTAACAGCAGGCTGTCAACATTGCCAATTCGTGATGTTCCTGTTGCAGGCTATAGTGAATGTGTATGTTCTTCTAAGCAATTATTTGTGTATGTACCTAGTAAAACTTTGTCAATGTGTCGCATGCTGGGAATATTTTTCATTAATACTTTCTCTCCGTGTATCCATCTTTGTGCGTGTGTCTTCTTTGATGGGTGTCCTGCCAGTTTCAGCACTGGAGATAGCAGTGGTGCAGCTGCCTCGGCCCCTCCCTTTCCCGATCCTCCAACTGTGTCCACCCCGTCTCCAGTCCCCACCCCGTGTCCCACCCCTCCCCCCCGCAGAGGGAGGCCCAGGTACCCAGCTATGGTGGACGTCAGCAAGTGGCACCTGTTCACCCTGCTCGGGCCCCAGGAGATCAGCAGCATCCGACAGGCCTGCATCTTTGGCACCTCTGCCAACGAGGCCATTTACATCACGCACGAAGACGAGGTGCGAGCGGCGGACGGCTGATTTGCCAAAGCACTTTTTTTTGTTGTGGCTGGCTCTCGCAGTATATCCATATGCCTATTCACCAGTATGTCGGCTTCCCTCCGGAAGCTCTTTGGTCGTTTTGAAACGTTTGTTTTATCTGTGAGTGTTTGTGCCCTGTCGCAGGTGTTTGTGTTTGGCCTGAACTGTAGCAACTGCCTGGGCACCGGGGACTCCCAGAGCACCATCGTGCCAAAGAAACTCGACTTCCTGCGCGGCAAGAAGGTGGTCAGTCTGAGCTACGGCAGTGGCCCTCACATTCTGCTGGCCACCGACGGTACGTCCTCACACCCTGTCCTGTTAAAGGTCCTGGAGATGCAAGTGATCTGTTAGTCTGTAGACTTTTCCCCCCAAATTGTGAATAGAGGTTAGGACATTATAATATGATTTAAAAAATATCCTGCATTTCGTCATATTGCCAACAGTAAGGGGGCTGGGAATTGTACATATGATGGGCTGCCAGCTGTTTTAAGCCCCACTCTTTTAAATTGCTTGTCTATTCATTTGTTTATATAATTTTACTTTGCGTGTATTTACTTTTATAGTGATCTGTTTGCACAAGTAAATCACATGTGCAAAGGGCAAGAGAGAAAACAGTCCAAAGTATTTTTAAATTTGTATTTGTATTTGATGGATTTTCATATATCTTTGTGTGATTGTGTCATGCAGAAGGGGAGCTGTTTGCCTGGGGCCATAACGGCTACAGCCAGCTGGGCAACGGCACCACCAACCAGGGCGTGTCCCCCGTGCTGGTCGCCACCAACCTCCAGGGCAAGAGAGTGGTGGAAGTGGCCTGCGGCTCGCACCACTCCCTGGCACTGACGCACGACGGCGAGGTGAGGCGCGGCGCATCCCTCTCATCCATGTTCAGCGCCCCCCATGTCGAGCTCCAGGAGCCTGACGAAAAGTCCCAAATGAGACCAATGATGCTCTTAGCTTAACTTTCAAGCCTGTGTGAAATGGAAGCTTCCCCATATGGCAGCTGTCAGGAAGAATGGGCTTGTGTCTGACGGGTTATAGCGTACACGAGGTAAGCCAGGTCAAAGCCCCGCAGCCTAAGCCAAATGCCTCTCCCCGTGGCTGGCCTCTCTACAAAGCCTATTGGCATCCCATGGACTACTCGGGGATCTCTGTCTCACTCCCCCACTGCCCTTGAGCTAATCACTCTATTCCCGGCCCAGCGGGAGAGAATTAACACTGACCTGGCGTGCCGCGCAACTGACCGCCAGACTTAGCGCTCCTGAAAAGACAGGAAGTGTGTCTTCTTTGTGTCTACGGTTGAGGATGAGGTTGTGTGCGGTACAGACCCAAGGGGGAAGCTGGGATTGTAGTTCCAAGTTCATATTTTCTTTTGTCTTCCCCTGTAGGCCAGTAGGTTCATGGGGGGGGGGGGGGGGGGATTAAAGCTTGTAGGAGGATTCCACGGGTTCGCGTTTTGCTAGGCAAGGCCAATAATAATCAATATAATATTAATAATAAATCACAGAAAAATTACTGAACCCAAGACTTGTTAATAATGGCTATATGATTGCCGATGTGCAAAAACTGAATTTTTTAAGTACTAGTCAGTTTAGGTTTTGAGTTTTTAAAATGTTTTATTGCTTTTATTCCCCGTCTCCAGGTGTTTGCGTGGGGCTACAACAACTGTGGGCAGGTGGGCTCCGGCTCCACAGCCAACCAGCCCACCCCCAGGAGAGTGACCAGCTGCCTGCAGGGGAAGGTGGTGTCTGGCGTCACCTGTGGCCAGACCTCCTCCATGGCGGTCGTGGACAACGGAGAGGTACGTCTGGTCGGTTGACCCGCTAAAGTGTGGCGCATGGATAAGTGCTTTGGAGAGAGAGTAACGTTCAATTGGTGAAGGATTAAGTAAAATGAAAATAAATATAAATATGTATGTGTGTTGTTTTTAACATTCACATTGTACACATGTTTACATTACAAGCAAACCTTGAACAGATTTGACAGAGTTGACGGTGTTGCTGGGTTTGGTGTGCGTGTGAGCAGGTGTACGGCTGGGGCTACAACGGCAACGGACAGCTCGGGGTGGGCAACAACGGCAACCAGCTGACCCCCTGTCGCCTGGCCGGGCTGCAGGGCTTGTGTGTGATGCAGGTACACACACACACACACAGACTGACCTTTAACCTCCAATGTCCCGCTTTGGGTCCTGCACATATGGTATTGAGTGACAGCTTGAAGCCAATGTCATGTGTTGACCATTTTCCACTTAGGAATGTTTGAAAGTGGTTCTGTAAACGTAATCATATGCCATGAAAAACGATATAAAAACCTGTTGAAAAAGTCCTCTGTCAAGAGTCCACGCCCTCCTGCAAGGCAACCCTAACGCTACGTCCTCTCTCGTTGACTTGCAGATAGCGTCGGGCTACGCCCACTCTCTGGCGCTGACCGACGAGGGCCTGCTGTACGCCTGGGGTGCCAACACCTACGGCCAGCTGGGCACGGGCAACAGGAACAACCAGCTGAGCCCCGTCCACATTATGACCGACAAGGAGAGGTAGGGACCGAGAGCTCTCTCCAGGAGGGGAGTCTGTCTAACCTGGACGTTGGCTCAATACCCCCCCTGGGTTTTAAGTCATCCAGAAATGGAAACCCGTTTCATACCTATTTGCCTGACTGTCTTCATGATGAAGCGTGGATGGATGAATGAAACACTTTTTACCTCCCCTAATTAGTGTTTAAGCTGGTGAGTTTAAGAAAAAGGGCTTAGGAATCATTTCATTGGACTGCAGGCTGACGATATCTGTTAAGTGTAAGGTCACCGGGAGGGCACACCAGCATCTTTTATTTTCCTAACATCTTTCCTGTGCCTACTTCTTTATACAACCCCCCCCCCCCCCCTAAGACTAACATTTGCTAGTCTATAACCCATATCTCCATGTTCCATGCGTTCCGTTCCAATGGGTTGAGTGAAATGCAGCTCCTCCCATTGTGCGCTCCTCTGTCATCTGCGTGGCCACTGCCATGGGGGAATACCCACTGGCCCAGTCTGGGCCTCTCCCTTTTCACAGAGCACATTGTCTGCCTTTACAAAGGGTCAGAGCTGAGGCACCTCACATTGTGCAGATTCGTTCTGTTTCTCTGCCATTATAGCACAGAACCCGATGACTTAGTGTTATTGTCCCACGACGAGGATCTTAACATTTGAGGCAAAAACAAAATAAGTACAAATCTTAAAGTTGACGTTTGTCGAACCTGCAATTGCTTTTTTTTTTATCGTATGCTTGAATCCGATGTAGTTTAAAGCAAAGAGCAGGCGTTTATTTTGGTCTAAAAGAATCCCGACAGTTCCTGTTTCCTGTTCCAATTCCAGTCGACACTTCCTGTCTTGCCATTTAGAGGGACGTTCACGCACTGAGCGAGGAGGACAGGGTTCAGGGGTGGGGTTTCATTCCACAAGCCTTTTCCTTCCTACATGTCCTTGGTCACTCCGCCATCCCAGTTCTAAAACTATCTGCCTGAGCTCAGTCCCTATTGACTCCTACATGTAGGACTGCCTGTCCTATCAGATCTAATAAAGTACATAGACAGTGGTGCATAAGAGGGAGCACCATGTGGAATGAAACCCAGCCAATGGATCTTTTGTTTACAATCAGCCAGGAAAAAAGGGTTAGGAATATCCTGGAGAAAACCTGCGCTTTTCTTAGTAAGAGATCAACCACAGCTCTCGTAAACGTCCCCCTACGTGGCTACGGAACTCTTTATTTAAAAAGTCTAAAAAGTAAGTATTCAATTAGCAAAACTAGTTGTATGTGTGTGTGTATGTATGTATGTACTGTATGTTGACTTGCCTGTTTGTAACCGCCTTTGTTTCCTACCTAAAGGATCTGCGTGTGTTTGGAGTTACCCGTGCCCTAACTCCACTTCCCCCCTTGTCTCCTCCCCAGCAGAGTGGTGGAGATCGCGGCGTGCCACTCCACCCACACCTCGGCGGCCAAGACCCAGTCGGGCCAGGTGTACATGTGGGGCCAGTGTCGCGGGCAGTCCCTGGTGCGGCCCCACCTCACCCACTTCACAGCCACGGACGACGTGTTCGCCTGCTTCGCCACGCCCTCCGTCATGTGGCGCCTCCTCTCTGTGGGTGAGGGATACCCCATGCCCCCACCGCCCCCCCTTCATGTTTTCCTTGCCCCGGGCGTGCAGGCATCAGGCACGGCTTTGTTAGACACTGACACCTTAGCAGTGGTTCCCAATCCAGTCCTCAAGTACCCCCAGCCATTCCAGGTATTTAATCTTCCCAGTTTCAAGCACACCTGGTTTAATTAGTCACAAACAGCAAGGCCTTGACTAATTGCGCCAATCGTGCTGGCACTAGGGAAGATCCAATTCCTGGCATGGCTGGGGGGACTTGAGGAATGGATTGGGACCCACTGCAGCCTAGAGAATGGGCTTCAGTACAAAACGTGCAAGCCATTGAGTGTGCTTTGGAGAGGAAGAACACCGGATAGGATTTCTATATATATATATATTTTTTAAATGTATCTTTCTTTCAAGTACACTATTGGTCACGCCAAGAGAAAATACCATTCTTACCTAATAGCTTTTCAACCTGATTTGTATTCTCGGGCCTTGTGTCCCTCAGAGCACGACGACTTCCTGACCGTGGCGCAGGCGCTGAGGAAGGAGTTCGACAGCCCCGAGACGGCCGACCTCAAGTTCAGCGTGGACGGCAAGTACATCCACGTCCACAAGGCGGTGCTGAAGATCCGCTGTGAGCACTTCCGCTCCATGTTCCAGGCAAGTGACAGATTCAAACGCCGTGCCGACGAGAACGCAGGTCGCGGAACGGAGTTTGTGCGAGCAAGCGACCGCGGCGACCCTCGAGTCGCGTCCCGAGGGACGAAGCGCACGGGAGAGTCCTGGTGTTATAGCCTCGCGCCGCTTTATAGCTAGCAGGATGTGCGACCGGGGGGAAACGAGAACTTGCTCTTGTTGTGTGTTTGTTGGTCTCTAATCGTCCATCCGTCCCTTTCCCTCTCTTTCCCACAGGCCCACTGGACGGAGGACATGCAGGAGGTGATTGAGATAGACCAGTTCTCCTACCCGGTCTACCGCTCCTTCCTCCAGTTCCTCTACACCGACACCGTGGACCTGCCCCCGGAGGACGCCATCGGTGAGGGTGGGGGGTGGGAAAGGATGTCGCTCCCGGCTTCCATGTCTGTGGGCGCGCGGGTAGAAGTTACCCTACGTGGCGGTTACCACTGATCTCTTTCTGGCCGGTCTTGCGCACATGCATACGTATAGGCTTATTTATTTGAATGAACGTTGACGTGTTTACTCACTTTAAGTTAACATTGACGTATATACGGTCTGTCACTCGTAGATGCAAAAACAAACACAGAGGTGTGTCTGTGTGTGTGTGTGTGTGTGTGTGTGTGTGTGTGTGTGTGTGTGTGTGTATGTCCGTCCTTTCAGGCCTGCTGGACCTGGCCACCTCCTACTGTGAGAACCGTCTGAAGCGATTGTGTCAGCACATCATCAAGAGAGGCATCACCGTGGAGAACGCCTTCTCGCTGCTCTCCGCAGCCGTCCGATACGATGCCGAGGTGACCCAAACAAACACACAGTAAACACAAACAAACACAGTACACAAACAGACAGTAAACACAAACACATTAAACACAAACAAACAGTACACAAACAGACAGTAAACACCAGTGTTAAAGACAATCACACAAGAGGTTTAGCCAACAGTTTTTTCAGCATTTTGAACTATACTTGACAGTATAGCACTGGTCTTATGTCAGGGTGAATATATAAATAGAATGTACGTATATTTAAAGAAGTTGACTTTAGGGATTGCTATGACGATGATTGCCATCGCAAATTGTGAAGTAAATGATTTCTTGTAAAAAAAACTAAATAAAATCAAAACAATATGCAGTTTGTTTTGTAAGTTGGATTGTTTGACAGCCACACATTAACTTCAATATACCACAGTTAGCAATGCTGCTAACGCTAAAACTGTCAAACGTTTTTTACCTTGCCTCCGAACAGGACCTGGAAGAGTTCTGCTTCAAATTCTGCATCAACCACCTGACGGAGGTGACGCAGACGGCCGCCTTCTGGCAGATCGACGGCACCATGCTCAAAGAGTTCATCTGCCGGGCCAGCCGCTGCGGCGCCTTCAAGAACTGACCCGACCCTGGGTCACCCCTCCCCTTCCCCATCCCCCGACATCCTCCTACCACTGCAACCAAAACAAAGCACTATGGCCGGCGAGAACAAGGGATACGACATCTAGCACTGCTGAATTCACGCTGCATGGACTGTCTGGCTTGTAGTTGTGTAAGGCGGTGGATGTAGGTGTGTCAGAGTAGCATGGATTCTGTCCGCTCAAACACGTTGCACCCACCCAGCCCTAGCTAGCTGTCCTGCCCGCTGTTTGTGTGGCCTCCACACAGGCAGGTGGCGCTGTGACAAAAGTCATGGGGAGGAACCGTAAACAGTCAGTCGTTTTCGCGTTTTCCAAACCTGGTAAATGCACTCTATGGACCTTGGAAACAGACCAGGACTAAGTTTAAACTATCCAGACTCAACTGTAGCCGGAGCCTGTGTAGGCTGCTCTGTCATGACTAGGCCAAAGGGACAGAAAAGAGGCACTGTAGACACTTACTTTTATTGTATCCATATTTTTATGAATTTAATTTTGTTTAAGAATGTAAACTTTTTTTTTTCTATGAATGCAGATAGTAGTCTAGGGATTACCAGACTGCTTGTATGATGGTGTGTTTGTGAAGGACCATCGATCAACAATGCGTTTTGGTGGATTACAGGAGAGCACTTTAGACGAGTATTGCTTGAGAATGGTGGTGTCTTATGCAGACGTGCTTTTTTTTTTTACTTTATCAAATGTTCAGGTCTTTTAGATAATGCCCTCTTCTATCTAAAGCAAATATATTTTAGTTTCTAATATCCTGTTGTGCAAGTGTGACGGGCCAGTGCCAGGTGCATTTAGTAATGTACAAAAAACCTGTGGAGTAATGCTGAAGTTACCAGGGTATTACTTAGTTTTAGAACGACAAAAAAGAAAACATTTAATTAAGAACTGAACATAGACCTTTCACAGAAAAACATCTAATTTCTTTTGGATTTTTAAGTAATTTATCCTTGTTTTTGATTGCAATGTGATTTGAATTGACAGTGATGCATATTCCTCTTTTTATTCCCATTTATGTCAAATGCATACATAGCATTGTTACAAGGGTTGAACTATAGAGACCAAATAATCATTTGACCACCATCATTTTATGGAATTTTATTGTTTTGCTTTTGGAACTTCACAAGAAACTGTTGCGAATATGCTTCGGCAAGTGCTGCCTGGAGATGCTTTTTACAGTTTTTATATGTTCAATAAAGGATATCCATACCAATCTTTAGTTGTTTTTTTCCTGCTTTTACTTACTATAATTATTGTTGTGTGACTAGTAGGCCCCATAGAGCCATAGCTTTATTTAAAATGCTAACTGTTTGCAACCAAAGTTGTGGAATATTTGAAATTATTATGACCAATCATTTAGTATATAAAATGATAAATGCTTTGTCTTTTTAACAGCAGTAGGATGTGGAGTAGTTTATCTGTGCGATCAAATCGTAGAGGTCTGCGTTTGACAGTTCAGGAGGGTGGGCCAAGTTGCAGCTAGCCCCGCCCATTTCCTACGTCAGAAAGCAGGAAGCTTAGAGGTACAACAAACATTCATCTCGTCTTTATAGCGGTAAAGAAAAGATTTGTTTCTTACCTAAACGAATGAATGGCAACAACAGGTACCACAATAAAAGATCCACAGCTGCAGCCGACCTGTGCCTGTTTATGTCATTGCAGTCAACGTCGTCGTGTAACGGAGGCCAGTACACAGACCGAACCGAAAGGACAAGGTGAGTGTTTTGCCTTAAACATGTATTCAACACTTCAGTCTGTTGATTGCAGTTAATATTGGTAGCATGGCCATGTAGATAAGGTACACACGTTTATCCTCTTTTATATTAAGTGCGTTTGCTTTGAAAGGACCTTTTCTGACATTCATCTTTTCTTTCTGTTCCTAACCCTTGCCAGGCCATGGCCTCAGACTATCCAAAGTTAACCTCTTCACGCTGCTCAGTCTGTGGATGGAACTGTTCCCAAAGGAAGAAACGGAACACAAGAATGAATCTGAATTTGTGAGTACAAGGGCAAACTAATCCGGCCCACACACTGAACACAATTATTTTTTTCACCAAACCATGACCTATATTATAAGGGATATATAAAATATAAGGGATATATATATATATATAGGTGCATTCCCTGGATAAGTCAAGTTTTACAATACTTTCAAAGTCTGTCCAGTAGATATGGAAAACAATTGCCCTGACTTGCAGGCACAGAACACAGGCTTGGTGGTGGTCCGAGAGCAGCGCGTGGTGGGCATGCATTGCTCCGGGGCCGAGCTGCACGCGGGCCAGGTGGCCGTGATCCGGCATGGGCCGCGGCTGACCTCCTGCGAGCTCTTCTTCTCCAGACGACCCTGCGCCAGCTGCCTCAAGATGCTCATCAATGGTACGGAGGAGACGTCACTCCCCTTCTCTGTAGCTGCTGTGGTTGAGTTTAACATGGCGTCTTCCCTTTGGTTCATCCAGTGTAGCTCTGTGTGCTCAGTCGGTGTGTTGGTTTGAGTCGTTTGGAATTACGAAAATGTCTGTGACATTCCAACTTTTCCCCTTCCTTATCAAAGCAGCTGCTTTTTTTTTTTTACATAATCATAATCTAAATTAATTATCATATAAAAAGCATGTCTTTTTTTTTCTTCTACTAGCCGGAGTAAGCCGGATCTCTTTCTGGCCAGGCGACCCTGAAATCAGTTTATTGTCCAAGGCCAGAGCAATTTGCCAGGAGGCTGAGCTGGACATCGTGGCCGTGCAGAAGCTGAAGTCCAGCAGCCGGCTACACATCTGCGTCCTCCTGCAGCCTCTCACCCTCGGCATGGCCGAGTTCGTGGACCAAACCTCCATCGCCTGCGACTTCATGGAGAAGCTGTTGACCGACCTGCCGTCTCTGGACCCGCGCAAGGTCTTTGCCAGGCAGCGGAGGAGCCACCTGGACACCTTCTCCTGGCGGTTCCTGGTCCAGCCCGTGAAGCAGCACCACGACCTCCTGGCCAAGATGAGCCTGGAGACCTTCAGCGTGGAGCCCTACTTCTCCGGCCTGCGGCGGAACATGAAGGACCTGGTGGGCGTCCTGGCCTCCGTGGCGGCCAGCGTTCCCCAGCTCCAGCATGGCTTCTATACCGCGGACTCCTCCAGGTCATTGGAACACAGATAGCAGTACACCCCCTCATCCCCCTCCCCAAGGAAAAAAAAAAAAAAGAACCGTAGAACATCCAACACACACAACACTCCACTAAGTTGTTACTCTGGTTATCCTTGTGGTGTTATGGTGTTACCAGTAGGCATTGGCAGATGAAATACTAAAACGGCACGGCATGCCACTCATAATTCAGAGGTGTGTGTCGAGTGTTCCTTTAGAAAATCAACAACCCTTCCTCGTAGTAACCCTCAGGCGTGCTTGTTGTGTGTCTTTCCCTCAGCGAGGACCTCCCGCCCCGCTCCACGGCGCTGCCTCAGCCCCCGGGGGTGACCCAGGAGGTGGCCCGCCACTGCATGATCCAGGCCCGGCTCCTGGCCTACAGAACAGGTCCGCTTCCTGTTCCATGTCGGCACTGCTCTAGTCTACACATTTGAAGAAAACGTATTGTAACGGATGCCTACAAAATGGTGCCGAATGGTTGCACCTTGACTCAATGCATCACTTTGCTGTTGTAAAGTTGTTGTTTTTTTTGTTAGCATTAACTTGTTTTGGTTGGTATGTTCCCCATATTTTTAGACATCCATTCACCGACTGAAGTCTTACCTGGCTGCATATTAAGTGGGGTTTTACCTGGGGTAGAACATAGGCTTTTAAAGGGTGCATGCTTCTAAGGCATTCCCAAAAGTGCAGAACTGCAGCACTGCAAGGTAATAACTAGACTTAAGTGGACCAATACTGGTCAAACCTGTCGAAAAGTAAAAAAAATACCATAGAGGGAACATATGTCTAGACATGGCTTTGTGTTGGAAATGTCTTGACGTGCGTGTGGCTCTCTGCCTCTCTCTTTGTGTAGAGGACCCGAAGGTGGGCGTTGGTGCTGTAATATGGGCCCAGGGGAAATCTGTGAGTATAACAACTTAAGACTATGAATTGTACTATGCATTACCATTAAGTCAGATCTGATACAATGCAAAGTACAATATTGTTTCTATCTTTCTGTCTTAGCAAAGAAAACAAATGTTTTTCTCCTATTTTTGTATCTATTTTAAGGTATTACCACACCTATGTATGTAAATATGGGCTGCCTGCATTCATTTGTTTCAAAACAATTTTCACACCACATCTACAGTGATCATGTTTATTTGTATGAAATGTAATTCCCCCTTTGTCCTGTTGTGATACAGGGGCGCTGTGACGGCACGGGGAGGTTGTACATGGTGGGCTGTGGGTACAACGCCTACCCAGCGGGCTCCGAGTACGCCGAGTACCCCCAGATGGACAGCAAGCAGCAGGACCGCCCGAGACGCAAGTACAGATACATCGTCCACGCCGAGCAGAACGCGCTGACGTTCAGGTGGGGCCCACGGTGCTTGTGGTTACCCGTATTAACCCATGGGGTCTAACAAGAGGGGAACACTTATTGTATGTGAAGTGAGGCATGTTAATAGATATCTATCTCAGAGTTCAACCTTTACCGAGTAGGCAAACATAATGCAGACTGGACTTGTAGATGGATGATGATGATGATGATTACCATGTAAAGCGACTTTGTCATGAAATGTATTTTTATTATGATGATCACGCCAACGACGACGACGTTTGTGGTGTGTAGGAATACCGAGATCAAAGAGGAGGAGAGCACCATGCTGTTTGTGACCAAGTGTCCGTGCGACGAGTGCGTGCCTCTGATCAGCGGGGCGGGCGTCCGCCACGTCTACACCACCGACCTGGACAGCGGCAAGGACAAAGGCGACATCTCCTACCTGCGCTTCGGCGGCCTGCGGCACGTGCACAAACACATCGTGAGTGGCGTCGAGGCTCCCGCTGCACTGCTCTTTGAAAGACACGCTTCTCGACAACGGCCTCTCCCAGGATCCATCGCGATCCGTTTTATACGTTTTGAACCTTTCTAACTGCTTCTTCTTTTTTTGTTTTTTTTTCGTGTGTCTGCGTTCATTTTGATTACGATGGCCCGATCTAAGTGTGTAACTTAAACATACGGTGGGTGTTGGAGTGGCGCTTAGTGAAGTAACGGGTGTGTCGCTCATGCTTGTCTCTGTTGATTGGTTACAGTGGCAGAGGAGCCCTGATGCTGTACGTGGCCATGCTGCTCTCCATGTCCCAAGTATGTTTCCATGGTGATACTGCTACTCGTCTTGGGAATCAAATAAACACACTTAGTCACCTCTGCTTGCATAGAAGACGTTTTCTAAGAAGATAAGTGTTTAACCACGCTTATCCAGACGTAGCTCTTCCTTAGATGTACCCTATGGGATTGTTTGTACAAAAGAGAGGATATTTGGTTTACATCTGAGTATTCTGTAGCTGAAGCCAAGGGTACAAATCTCACCCACCCAGTTCAATAGAATATGCGCTTTATAGCTTCACCTGAAATGTAGACGGTGGGAAAGGTCAGTCTGGTTGAACCTCGAGCTTCTTCGGACATGCTCAGGGATAATGAAGCTCCTTGACTCCTGTAACAGTTGCCCCCGTCTGTCCTAAAGGTCTGTTGTTTTTCAGATGGCAGCAGTAAACATGGCAGACAGACCGAAGAAGACGAGGAGGAGGAAGAGGAAGAGGAGGCAAAACAGCGCATTAAAAGGCTTTGTGCTGAACCCCTGCAAGACACCTCCGCAGTCTTCTAAACTTTTGGTAGCACTCCACTAATCTACCGTGGGTGTCTGAATACTTCTGGGAGTGACTGGGTGAGGGAGGGAGATGGATGTCTTATGAAAGATACGATGCAGGCGTGCCGGGAAATGATGTGTGTTTGTGGCGATCGACTTGTGCCGTTATAGTGTTAGAGGTTCTCTATCAATAAGGCTACGCCAGGCAGTAAAAATTACGCTACGTAATATATGTAGAGTATAATTTTTTACAGGTGGTTGATTCTTTTAAAGTTGGACCGTGTTATTTATTTTCAATAGTTTTTACCTTTGTTGATATAAGTGTGCGATGGTTCCGATGGGATGATTGACTGAGATTGTAGCTCTTGGTCTGAATGCCTTTAGGCGGTGGGTTGAGTGTGGAGTGTGGAGTGCATCCATGACGATGCGTGCCACTTGGATATTCATCGACGAATTGTTTGAAAAGTTTGTTCCCATAAACAGTTCTTCCTGACTATGTGTTCCCAACCAAAACGGCTTGGTACTTGTTCCAATTGCACTATGATAACGCCTCGCGGAAATATGAGAAATATAGGACCACTGGACGGCGTAAAGTAATCTGCTTGTCTTCCTGAAGACTACAATTATTGAATCATTTAAAATTAAATAACCATTTTGAATAATACGCGGGATATGTGGTTATATATATTTTTACCTTGGGTTATAAATCATTTGCTTGTGTTAAACTGAATATGGAGCATGTTTGTGCAAATGTCAATGTCACTAAAGCACTGAACAAAAGGTGTGGCCTGCATGCTTTATTTCGAGTCTTTGTGATCATGAGGCTGAGTTTTAAAGTAGGCTAAAGTATGTTGAAGACCACTTTGCCACTAAAGGATCAAGGTATTATTTTATTTTTGTAGTGTTATACAACCTTTTGTTCTAATTTCAAACCACCAGATTTCTAGATAAGTAAAAAATTTGGCACACCTGTCTGCCATTAGCTTTGCTTATATCTATGGTGAAAAGCTGAACCCACCGTTAGACTTCATAGTGATCAGGACATCAAAGTGTTTGATTTTTCATATACAGTAATCCTGTTAATGCCTAATTCTGATATGGGGGTTAATAAGATTTGTGTTAAGTATATAACCTAGTTTTGTATTTGCTTTTACATCTACAAATGACAAAAAGCGAGGTTGCATCCAACCTAACAGCATTTTAACAGAATACACAACAATGTATGCATTTACATCCTTTATTGGTGAAGTTGAACAATAACTTGGATGTTAAAATATACACACATCTTGTTTTCAAATTAAACTGCATGGAAGATTTTGACAAAAATATTTTATTGTTACGAAAGAATAATTTTACTTTGAAACAGATTCCTAGTTGAAATAGGTTGTACTGCCATTTCCATGGCATGTGTTTGGGAAGTTTTATTTTTTTAATATGCTTCTTGTTATTAAATTGAAACCAGGCCCATAATACTGTTCCAAGTTAATGTCATCTGAAATGGCTTATATTTTAACCAAAATCCTAATGATAACGTTTAAATTTACTGTCTTTTGAAAGTATTTGCTGTTACAACAAATAGCTTTATTGACTTTTTCTTATTTAGGTGTGAACATTATTGAAACCATTAGCATTGGAAATGGAACGGTCAAAAGGTTTGTGTTGTTTTTACCTCCTCATGGTCTCTATACTCTTTGTTTTTTTTCACAGCAAGATAGTGCCACATGTCTTGTTGGCGGTGACTTCTCCAAACAATTAATTTGGCCTCAAACAAGTCCTGGTTAGATGCAATCAAGGAAGTGCAAAAAAATAAAAACAGTTTCAAAAGTAAAAGATGTCTTCGACAGCTTAACTCAAATATAGTGAGTTAGAGGTTCATTGCTTAATCAAAACAAATATGTTCAATCAGAACATATTTTTCAAAACAATAATAATTAAGCTCCCCCTATTAATATATCGGAAAATACAAAAGATTGTGATTAAGAAGGGAAAACACACAAACTAAAAGGCACCTCAGGATGTTCGTCCCAAATGGTTGATGTGTTTCCACAACGTCCCACTACCCTGCGCCTTGTCTCTACCAAAATGATGAAAAAGCCAAAGAACTTACTAAAATATTGATATGCATTGATAAATAACCCTCCCCGCATCCTTGACCCTCCTTAATTTGAGGAGTTCTTCCAAAAGTACCTCTGTGCTTTTATTCATCACCTGCAATGGCACTCAAACCAGGGTTCAAACCAGCACACATAAAAGACATGAGAATCCTAAGCCCTGATCAAAAAGAGGATATGTATGGAATAGATCAAACAGATCACAGCACTTTCTGTGAGATTTCATGCCATCATCCACCTCACTGACAGCCAATGATCAATGTAACTTGCTTCTGTGCTATTAAATAAAACAAGTTGCGTTTCATTCCTTGTGTTTCTAATCATAGCGACAGTGGGTGGGGTCTGAAAGCAGATACTATAATTATTTTTTTGAATAATGAAGAGTTAACCACAAATTCAAACAGGACACACAACTCTTCAGCCAAAAATGGAGTCGACGCAACCCTGCTACTTAAATTGCCTTAACAGTCCCAAAAAAGTACACAATTTGAGGCATACAATCATTAATGTTGTTAGATATTTCTAGAACAAGACTAGTAATACATGTATTGAATCAGCAGATAAAGAAGCAAGGGAAATTCCTTAGTTTGTATTCAATTCCAACACCTCAATATTAGGAATGTGCCACCACTAGTGAACAAGCACTAGTGAACAAGCACCTACGCTAGCGCCTACAAATGGCAATGAATAAAAAAAACAACTACAGAATAAGGACCCGCGGTATCCATCTGCCACTGGCCCTGCCTGGTGTCTTTATATTGGTTCACAAAAGGGAGCGAATCATGTGCTTCAAAGCTCCTGTTGTGGCACTACACACTAATTACACGAAAAAAAAAAAAAGTTTAATGTAAAAAGGAAAACAAACAAAAAACTGAGAACAGCAGTGATTGAGAACTACTCATTGAAAGTGTAAAGAAATGGAAAGAAAGACAAATAATGTCTTTGAGATTTTTTTTTCTTTTTAAATAGAATAACCGTTATTGTTAATGTTTTTGTTTTTTGTTTTTTTTAATCTATCAATAAAAAGTTACAGTTTTAAGGTAAGAGGGGGGCCTAGGAGGCGGGTTTCTTCAGATCGCGGATCTGTTTGATTAAATAGGTCTTCTCGTCGTTGAACTGCTCGTCGTCCGAGCGGTCTTTCTGGAAGTTGCTAAGGAAGTCGATGAGTTTGGTCTGGTTCTTTAGGAGGATGTCCACGATCGGCTGCGTCTTGTTGGGATTCGCCACAAACACCTGGAAGAACATACAACATTTACAACAACAACAGCAGTCCAATAGGCCATGCTACACTAATAAAACCTTCCGGGTGTCAATTAGGTGACTGGAGCCCCAAGGCCCATTGAAAGAAACGAAAGCCCAAATCAGGACTCAAAACCAAAACGCCCTTCGTTCTTTCATTTCACCCTGCCTTTTTGTACACTCCCTCGCCTGTGACATTGGAAACAACTCGACAACGAGGGTCGGTCATAAAGGATAGCTATACGCTAAAGCCAGGGGTGGTCGCTGCGGTCAGGCGGTGTGGGTGTGGCGCAGAGGGGAAGGCACCTTGAAGACGTGGAAGGCCTCAAACTGGATGTTGGGGCTCTTGTCCCGCAGCAGGTTCATCATGAGCTTCAGGTTCTCCGGCTTGCTGATGTAGCGTGTCATCACCGTGAAGTTGTGCCGGTCTAGCAGCAGCTCGCCCAATAGCTGAGACAGACAGACAGACAGACAGACAGACAGACATATTGTCAGAGTAGACAGAGAGACAGGCAGGCAGACAGACAGACACAGAGGAAGGTTGGCAGGCAGACAGGAAGAGACACAAACAAACAGACAAATTATGGATTTGCCAAACAGCCTCCTAGGAATGCTTAAGAACACACGGTAAACAAATGGTCCGGGTGAAATGATGCACAACCTTTAGCGACTGCCTCTTGGTCACGTAGTTCTCGGAGTGCAGGAGCTTCTCGTAGTTCTCAAAGATCTGCAAGGATAAGAGAAAAAGCTATTGGCTGAACTCCCATCTAAATGCAACGGGGTGCGAGTGTAAATCTTTGAGGTTTCTCCCTCGACAACCTCAGCATCGCTCCGCTACCAATCGAAAACGGTGGATTCGTACTAGAGAGCCCGTGTTTACAGACACTCTTCAGGGGTGCCTCGCTAAACGCATTGAATCCCTCAGAGCAGACCTAAACATTCTAACCTTTCCCAATTCTAAAAGTCAGTAAACATCCTTGAACTATTTCATCGGGTGGTGTGGAAAATAAACAAACAAACAAACAAACACGACTCTAAGTTCCAGTTTGAAAAGGCTACTTTTAACCTTTCATGGACAGAACCGGATTCCGTAGGCACCACTCACAGAGTCGTAGTTCTGTTCTAGAAATTCGGCCACCAGCACTTTGTGTCTTGTCAGAAGGTCCTGTGGAACAGAGAAGAAAAGAAAACACAGAACACAAAGGGGTTGAAGGGCTTGAGGCGGTTTCAGGCGAGAACTTGTATCGTATCCCGTGCCGTAAAACTCCTCAAACTCCCCCCCACGAGCTTCTCTCTCTCCCCCGCGACCCCACTGACCTTGAAGGTGGCGAAGGCGTCGGAGGCGATGTCGAAGGTGGACATCTCCACGTAGCTGAAGAAGTCGTAGAAGTGCTCAGAGTGGAGCACCACCTTGGCCAGGGGCTCGTGGCGGATGCACTCCCTCAGCATGATGCCGCAGTTTAGCGCCACCTGGGGGGTCTCGTACCTACGCACACACACGCACGGACGCACACACACACACCGTTAGAGTGACAGGTTTAAACTGTAACAAACAATTTAATTACAGAGTATATACAAATAAATGATAGAGTATTTATCTTCATGTAGCTGTGTGTGTGTGTGTGCGTGCGTGCGGCACGGCCTCACCCCTTCTGCAGGATGGACAGCACCTCCTGGTGGGAGCAGAAGTACTCCACGGTGGGGCTGCGCGTCCCGATCTGCCTCCGCAGGATGTTATTGAAGATCTGGCACACGTCCTTCTTGCCCTGCACACACACGTCCACAATGAAACACCCCGAAGCAGAAGATGGAACGGATATCTCCGGGACAGACACTTGAGAACATTATTACCCATAATGCCATTAGATTTTGTTAATAAAAAAGAGTGCTTTCAGAAAAAGAAAAGCCAAACGCTCTTTAAAAGTGTTTCAATAATACAAAACGTTACACTTCATAAAAAATACAAAACATGCTCTAACACAGCGAGTTACACACGACATGAACATGTTTGGTTTCTATCCCCTGGAGCCGCACCTCGAAGTCGATGACCTGCAAGTTCTCCACCAGGGAGAGGAGCAGCCCGCTGTTGTAGAGCTCCTGGGCCAGCTGGGCCACCGTCTCCGTGTGGGGCTCCTTCTCGTTGGTGCCGTACAGGATCTCCTTCATGGCCACCAGACACTTGGACACCTCCTCCGACGCCTGGCGGGGCAGAAGGGCACACACAAACACACACACACACACACACACACACACAAATCAATACAAATTTCGGTACCATTTCAGCTACGCACACCGATCATGTTATCGCTCCACCTAACCACTAGGGGGAGCCTCATTGGACCTCTTCATGTCAAACCCTCCTTACGGAACGGGGCCACGTTAGGGGGCTAACCCCGTCCCGTGTCCCCCGACCCCTCTCCATTGAGTGGAAGTGTCCCTGCCTGAAGGTCTCTCTGGAACCTCGACATGCGTGCGCTGAAAGGCTCCCTCTGGGTAAGGGAGGACGGCTGAGGCTGCAGCAGGCGGACAGGTGAGGCCTGCAGGCTGAGGAGCGGACGGCGCCGAGGGGCGGTGGCTGTAGCGGTAGCTATGGTATCTCTGGGTAGGACTACACCTTTTTCTCAGGACTGGCGCAGGTGAAGGGGGTAAACCCAGGGCTAGCTGGTGCAGTCCGGGCCTGGCACGCACTAGCGAGGGCATGGCCCCCAGGCTGCGGCGAGACGAGGCGGCTCCACAGAGACCGCCTTTACAGCCGGGTGTCAGAGGAGGGGTGGTCGGCCGGTGCTACTTTCACAGCCCCCTGCCAGGGAAGGAGAACTGGACATGGCAAGACAGCCGAAAGGCGCGCGCACACGCACGTGCACACACACACGCACGCACAGATGGCGAGAACACACACACACATCTGATGACAAATGTGGAGCTAACAATTGGCACTTGTCGCTTCCATTTCCGGTGTCCATCCGCACGCCAAGTTAGCTCCGGACGCTCCCAGTTTGCAGTCAAAACGTTTGGTCTTTTCCTAAAAACCCCTCCCACTTTGTCGGGAGCTCTTTCTAACGTCTGGGAGACAAAAATGTGTCTCCGTTCCTCAAAGCAACCTGTTCCAAAACAACCCTCCTCCACCGGCCATGGAACGTGGCCGCACGGCGTGTGAGGGTGCGTGCGTGCGTGGGTGTGTGTGTGTGTGTGTGCGGTGCTGTACCTTTTCGGTCTTCTTGTCCTGTTTCACGAGGATGGCCATGTTCTCCTTCAGCGTCCTGACGATGTCTACCGGACTCTTGTGGGATTTCCCGAACAGCGGCATGGTCGCACCGTGGGCCTCACCTCCGAATTCACCTGAGACCACACACACACACACACACACACACACACACACACACACACACACACACACACACACACACACACGGTAAACAACGGTCTCGGCCACAAAGAAACAGGCCCACGGGACAAATGGCCGTCTAGCCCTTCACTGGACATACAGCAACCTATTGCAAGACAAAAGTTCCACATGAGGAAGAGTTACTTCCCATCCTGTAGTTTCATCGGACTATCTACAGAGCTGAGAGAACAAGATGGCGTCATGCATATTTGAGCATCATACCCCTGTGCAGTAACAGATAACCCACACTGCAGCATTGTGAAGCCCACAGCACGTCTTCTTATCCACCTGTCTATCTCCTTTAGACCCGCAGAACTTACAAAACAGGCCGGTTCCTGTGTTAGTTCCCAGACGTGCAACACCTGTGTCTGCAGATTCAACAGGGGACAGATGGGCCACGTGGTAGAGGCGTGACACCCGTCCCGACGGCTGCGGATCTGTTCTAAAGGCAGGCCCCCTTCCTGCTTCCCGGACGGTGATTCACAGCAGCCGCAATCTCCTGAGTCACCGCAGCCGCGCTGCACACATCGCTGCGTTTACAGACCCCGTTGGCATGGCAACGCGGGCAAAAAAGGGGCTGCCGATTCACGACTCGCGCAGGTCAGGTGTGTGTGTGTGTGTGTGTGTGTGTGTGTGTTCCAAATAAAAAAAAAATCCTCTCAGTCAAATCCCAAACTTCATTCAACAACAGTCTGCAGTAAGCACAGTGGCATGACCCAGGCCCTACTTTTCCCAATGGGAATCATGTAGCCAATTAAGTAATGAATTATAATAATCAAATGCATTGATATTGCGTATTTCTACACTGAAAGCACTTTACACTGTAGGAGGGGAGGGGGGTGGCCTCACGGTTCGGTCGCCCATGTGTAGCACCCCCCTGACAAACTGAAACCCCACCTTTGGCTCACATCAGAGCGCCGTGGAATGTTGGGTGTCAATATGGCCGCCGTTTCTAACGTGACGGGGCCGACCTTCGAGCACCACTGCATGCCTCGGCGTGGACGGCCCCCCTCTAACTCCCCGAGGGCTCAGCTCCCCTGGAGAGGGGGGAGAACTTGTGACCGCTAATCCTTAGCTGGGAGCGCGAGGGAATTAGCCTGCCTCCCTCCCCTCCAACCCCCTCCCTCACCTTCACCCTGCTTTAAAGGCCACTGCTCACGTAGAAACCCCCAGTTAGGCATTACGACCCAAAAATCACCCACATGGTCAGAGGAAGTCAAGCCCCTATTTTCCATGCTGAAGGAATTGAGTGACCTTACAATTATTATTATTATGTAGGCTACTCTTTGATCGTGGCGACCACTATGATTGGTGTGACTATAATGACGTATATGCTTCCATCCAATCAAAACTACAGAAGCAGAGAGTGGACAGACTGTCCAATCTCTATGTCCATGTTTAAAAGTTGTTGGCTACTACCAATTATCGCCATTTTCTCCACAACATTGTATCCAAGGCCTACAGGACCAACTGCTTGCCCAAGTGGCCCTCCTGTCCGGAATGACACTGTACCACGACCGAGCGCACCCTCGTAGAGAACCTAGTGGGGCCGCATGACCCGGAAGGCTTTGTGGATTAGCAGGGGGTCTTTAATGCAAGTTTGATAAGAGCTAGATGTGGTCCAGGGTTTAGCCGGATTCAGACATGCCTCCACACCAGGAAGTACGATAAAACAAACACACCAGGAAGTATGATAAAACAAAGCCCCAATCGTCTTTGAGTTTACAACATACTGACTTAGCCTGAGCCGTTTCCTATTAGGTGAATGACATGCTACTTACACCTCCGCGCTGGTGCCATTTACTGTGACGATGACGAGGATGAGGATGCCATGCTAGGCTCCCATGCTAGCTAGGGGGCAGCTTCCCCGACCCATGAACCCAAACCACTGCCATCCTACATGATGCTGGTCCTACTCAAGGGAGTCACCAAGGACACCGAGGTCTCAGGGTGGATCTGAGAAACCACCTCGACTACGGCGACTGCTGGGGTTCAAACGCGGCTAGCCTTCCCCCTGAGCTGAAGGGAGAGAAGGCCCCAGGTAAACCAGTGGAGCAGCAGGGGGGGGGGGGTCAACTCCATTCACGGCACGCTGAGCAATTTTTTGTGCCCCCTCTCCTCTCCGTCAGAGAACGCCGTTCTCAATGCAAAATATATCTGCGAAAACAAGGAACCTGTTCCCTGGTGCGACCTGTTTCTTGCCTAGCTTACCGTACTTTTGGCTATGGTGCGAGCTCTATTTTACATACAAGCGGATTTTGGCAGGTTTATCTATAACAGTGACCTTAGCGGCAAACCGTCACATAACCGTGCTTGTGCAACAGACAAAGTCCCAAAGAGAAACACGATCCAACCTTTCCGCAGCTTGGCCTAGGCCGACATCGGACACCATATTATCTTCACATCGTGACACGAGTCAACACACTTTCTCATTGAACAGTGTCTGTTGTTCCACCACGGCCTATGAACGGGACATTGTTATGCTTTACTGCTACATCTACATCTACGACTATGATCTTAGGGAGTGTGGACCTTGTGCCTGAGACTGATACACTGTGTGGGGAATCCATTCATAAATCATGACCAGCAGTCCTCTCAACGAGAGAGAGATACAGAGAGAGAGATACAGAGAGAGAGAGAGAAAGAGAGAGAGACACGAGGAGGTCTCGCCCTTGACAAGGACTCCCACGTCCCCCCGGATCTCTATCGGCAGAGACAGCGACAAGCCCCCCCACAAGGCCACAGGAAAGAAAACAAAAATAAGCCCCCTGCTGAGGAGAGACTATATTACAGCACACCCAGACCCAATAGAGGTTCCTGTATGCTGGCCCAAAGTAGAGTGAACATAATGAATGAAATGTTTAACAGAACTCCTAAGGCCTCTGTTATTCTTATTGGCCAGGAAAGGAGTCATCCTGCAACTATCATGTAACTTCTGCTTCCGATTCTGGAGTTGGCTTACAGTGTGGGTTATATTCCTTTTACTGGCTCTTTCTAAGGCAAATTCAAACAGAATACGTTGGTATCAAGCTATACTAGGGTAACAGGCCAATTTAAAAGTATACTCGCATGAAGACAGCCTATAACGCACGCCTGCTTATAACCATTAACAAAAATTTTGAAATCTCAAATTAATACAAAGTTATTACATTGTATAGTCAAGCTCAATAATGATGTTACGTTTTGCTGCATAAATGGCATTTGTAAGAAAAAAACTGGTATCGTCTGTAAAGCATCGAGGAGTGCACTGACAGCTGTCCAATCAGGCGAAAGGCCTGGCCTACCCTAGCGGTAGCCTATGAGCAATGTCTTTTAATTAGCGTTCGCTTTTCCAACGCACAGAAGCAAAACAATACAATACCCCAAAAGTCCCCACATTGTTCTTACACGAACGAACCACATTAGAATGCCGTTCTGGCAGGGTTAAACATTCGAAATCCACATTACCGTTTCAAAACAATGGCGTTTCCCGGATGAAATCCTTGTAGACTAACGCAGTCAAAGTGAATCAATATGGACCCGCGGATATAAACAATCCCAGCGACTGAGATTCTGCAGCCTACACCCGTCTGGTTTATAACTTCATTTGACAGAGCTCACATGACGATCATAATCTATCGCTGGGACCCTCTGTTTCGCCCTTTTGTGGTATAAAACAAAGGCTATGAAAACAAACAATCACAAATTAAATGGCTACATTGTAGTGATTAGAATTTGTCAAATCGATTGAAGTTTGAAACGAGTACAATCCCAAGATAAAAACCGTGCTCTGTTGGCCTAGCTCTCGACATTTCAGTAGATACGACAAATACTTACTGTGCAAAAATTTTTTATAGCTTAATCTCGGGTATCTTGTACGCTGGCTGTCCCGATTCACAACTGTACCCGACCAGCTTTTTCTGGTCACGCCAGGGCTGTGCTTGCTGAGCAAAACGTCAGAGGAATGTGTGTATGTGCGAATTAAAATGTGTGAAATCTTTTAAGAAGGCAGTGCAGAATTCCATTTGGTTGGAATCGAGTCCCGAATCTGTGACTCAAGCTCGTGGCTCAACCTTACAGATGGTCAAGCTCATTGGATATTTCTTCGTGACGAAATGAAAACATAGCCTACTTCCGGGCCAAAGCGTACAAAGCATCTTCAATGCTAATGGTTTCTTTTTGTTTCAAACGAATAAATATTTCGGTACAAATTCAAATTTTCCAAATACAACAATTTATTTCTATTGAAACAAATTTTCACAATTTCAGCACAATTTTTCTATGCATGATTGGTTAAACCGATTGCATGCTTTTGTTTTAATTGTTGTAGCAGACGTTTTGGTTAAAACATATTTAATTAAATTACATGATTATAAATTAATTATATTTTTAAATAGATTACATGATTATAAAATAATTATATGATACTAGGCTATACACAATGAAAATATTGACTTCCCCAAAATATTAACCTATTATTTCTACACTGTATAACCCGATATTTAGTTATGTATTGGTTATTATAACCCTTATTGTTGATAAATTGTCTCAAAAATATAAAATATTTTGGTAGCTAATTGTGAGATAAAAAATTATGAAGGAAACACAATACATAATGTCAAATTCAGACTTTATTCAAGCTGTAATAATTTCATATACACATCAGAAATACATATTTACACATATACACAGATATGTACGCATATCTTTAAAACATCTGTATATCGGTTCTTGTTAAAATAGGAAAATAAAACCACTGCTGCAATGTGCTGCATAATATAAACACAGAAATACAACAATTTCACCTCACTGGGTGCACGTCAAAAATACAATAGTTTTAAATCTTTATTGTGTGAGATCTATATACCCGCCCGCTTCACAAAAACAGATTGTGTGGTAAACCAACCATCAAAATAAATGGAAAATATTTGCCTTCCACGTGTGGGACGTGTTTAATACAGTGGGCCAGGGGAGCATGCTACAAATAGCCAATCTCATTGACATACACACAGTATAGACAGCGATAACGGCAATGATCAGAATATGCAACATACATATATTGAACGATAGGTAATGTATAGGGTTCAAATCTATACAAATGTCCATTTTCTTCAATAAGTTAACCTAGACGATGGACATAATGTTGTGAACCCGTCGTACTCTCTTAACTGCCGAGTCAACACACAAAGACATTACCAGGGCTCTTTTTGGAAAAGTCCTCTCAGGTGGTGTAACCATAAATGTGTGTGTGTGTGTTTGTGTGCTGTCGAACCGGACTTCCCGACAACTTCCAAAATCATTGTTCAGTGGTCAATATCGTCAGGTCTTCTCATACAAGGAACAGGTGTTCTCGATGAAACTATGTTCAACAATCACACCAATAGAAATGCAACGGTGATCTGCTTTAAAAGGACATTTTCAGAGTACTCTTTTAGCTTTTAGGTTCCCTAAGACCCACTAGCTGTAGCCTTTCTTTTCAACCACAGCTTGGTAACCTGGCAGGGGAGGTGAGCCACAAATTCTAGTAGGCCTACCATGGCACAGAGGTTCAGAAATGGAACGTTACTGGGACAGCTTCTGACCAGAGCCAGCTGATCGATAGCAGTCCCTATAGTTGCAGAACAATGACATTCCTACCAGTGACACAGATTTGGGTCAAAACAGGAAATCGATGATTTTTCTATTTTTTGTCCAGTAAAACACATGCATCAGGATGGAATGGAAAAGCGATGACGATGGGATGCTGCTTATCAAATCGGAACTCCCATAAATCGTTGTTTTTAATTTTTTATATTTCAAACATGCGCAGCGGAGTTACAGGTGCTTGGGACACATAAAGCAGTTTAGAGAGGACTGAGCCACGGGGCGTGTTCCACGAGTCGGTAAAGAAAAGGTTTGTTTGTGCTGGGCTTAGGGTGTGACGCTGTGTACAGAGCGCTTCCCCCTCCTTATCATTGTCACACGGTTACAGCAGGAGAGAAGGAAAGGCGGGGGGGGGGGGGGGGGGGGCAGGTTACAAAACCCCCTTTTTTTCCCGGTGGTGCAGGAATGGCCAACTGTGGGCTGTGCGGGCCGTGTCCACCCGTGACTATAGCAAAG
>JAVQIZ010074541.1:0-21670 GCA_036023535.2 Galaxias brevipinnis
TAACAGGTATGGTCTTATGGATAGTAGTAAAGAATAATGTATGTTAATATGTGTGGGCATGTGAATGTGTTTTTATGTGTGTGGCAGATTTCTATGGAGATTAAGATTGAATGTTGACCGCAGATGAGAATATTTGTCCTCCTAGTTATTTTGTACCTCTTAACCTTACTAGGACAAGAGGAAATTGAGGAACCCTGCTGAGCTGCAAAAAGGCCAAAAATCTCAGCTGCCTGAAGAGGAAGAGCATTCCAGCGGTGCCTAAATGGAAGGCCAGCCTCCCTTCTGCCACTGAACTCTATCAGCTGGTGGAGTATTTTCGTGGCCTTCTGAAGAATTTAATTGAAGAGATTGTGTACCAAAGCAACATATATGCTATCTAATGCAACATAAATTATAGGGATCTCTTATTTTTGGTTTGCATGATTTCCATATATATAAATCTTTTAATTAATAAAATAAATGTGCATTTAAATAGAATAGGAAATCATAATTTTCACCATTTTCCATTTCCATAGTGGTACAGTGTTGCCATATGGCAACGTTACCCTAAGTACCCCCCCAAAGTATTTTTTTCAAAAATTTCTTTTGATTTGTATTATTGAAGCTATTTCATGTAATTAAAACATATTTAATAAAATATTTCATGGTTAGAACATAATGCATACCATAGATGCTTAGTCTGGCAGCTGTGATTTACCACTGTGTATCCATACTGTACACTTCCACTAACCTTTACAGACCAAATATTTGTGAAAAATGTCCCCACCTTCATCCAAATAGCACACACTTTGACATCATTTTTAATGGTACATGACACCACTTTCACTAATTTCTCTGATGACGTTTTACAGTTCAGCCATAATAGGTGTTGTTCCACTTCTTATCTTCTATCAATACAGAGTTTATATTCCATGTGCAAGTTAACAATACAGCATTTCACCTTTTAGCGCGCTTATGTGAAACACTCCATTTAAAAACGATTGAGTTGCTTGAGCACAAGCGCAATTATCTGGTGTGAACGACAGAGCACTTAGGTGTTGAGAACACCCGGCTGGCGAGGCTTTTTTTTCCCTGTCAGTGCTGTTGTCACAACGTCTCCTTTCACCTCTTCACTGTTGTTATTAAAAAAAAGTGGACACGCAGCGGTCCATTTTGAACTGTTGGCATTCCTGTTTTATTAAGACTGCATGCTGTTGAGCTGGCCCCCTTTCCTAACCGACTTTACAGGTCATCCCTTTGCTTGTCACAAATCAAATTAGCGGTGGCTGCGATTAATCACGAGGCGGCGATGGCTGCGAAAAGGGGGCTGACACCTGATTAATTTTCTTAATTACATCTCTTATTAGGTGTCGGAATCGTCCCCTCTAATTACGCCTCCGTTAAGTCTTCCATGCACTCTCAACCCAGCAGCCACGCGGATTATTTTGTGCAATGTGAGAAATTTAAGTGAATTTTCATTTAACGGAAGTAATTGTGATTAATGCATGAATGTAGGAGGTGGGGTGGAAGAGAGTTAGCATAAGGTTTCAGGTTCTTACAGGCTTTCATCTTCATAAGGGCAGTGCTGCAGAAGTTCCTTGAGACCTAACCTTTTACAAATGTGATCTGCACTCTGTACCAAAGCCTGGTAAGTACCTACATGTTGGTGATGGGTGGATGGAGGGATGTGTGGACGGATGGATTGATGGATGGAGGGACGGACGGATGTATAGATAGAAGTAGTCCTACAACATTCGTATATTGTATTTACATGGATGAATGTTCTGACAAACACACTAGGGGCCTATGGCTACATGAATGACTGGGTGTTAATGGGCCAAAGAACAAGGAGATGGATGGAGGAACAGATGGATTAAATTGCTCAAATTACAGAACTTTGCTCAACTATCTATCAATGATAACCAATTACAAAAATCAATACATCGCAATGTGCCACTGAACAAAACAATTACTAGCGCCCTACAACATAGCCAGGTGCTCTCAAGCAGCACATTATGAATCAGCGAAATGATCAACACCTCCTGCAGAAGCTGTTGAATAAGGTCATCGAGTTCTGCTGCTGCTGTCGTTATTAGTGTTGGGATGGCAATTCTGGGGTTGCTGAAATGAAAAAAAGGACGATTATATGGCTGAGCGCACACGGAATTCCAACGAATCCCATACTGGTAGAGCACTGCACGTTCTAATCGATGATACAGTCCAGACATTTATTTACTAAGTTGCTCACATGAGCAGAGTTTAAGTAGTTTTTGCCTTGATCAGTACAAAAAATGCCATGAAAGAGGAATAAGGAATGTCGGTGGAGGTCAGCGCCGCACTGAATTCAATTCAGGACCATCATCATTCTTCACAGACGTTAACCCCAACATAAAAAATGCAGCCGGAAGTCACCCTGCAAAATTCTATTTCGCAGAGCATGCGTTATCGTGCCACATGTTCACGGTGCACATAACAGGAAAACCTGAACGAGAACAAAAATGAATTCATAGTCATATCGAGTTATATATGATAGAGAATGTTTAATGTTCGATGGATAAATAAACAGGATTCCACAGGTACAAGTTTCCCATCTGACCTCGGCATACTCTCAGCATTCCTCAGTGGTAATTTATCAAGATGGTGCGTCCTCTTAAAGTCTCAATATTTAACAGATATTTAGTTAAACTTCCTCTAGGATTAGTAAGGCACTAGAGAATGATGTCTTTATGCCCATGGAAGGGCCAATCTATGTAAGCTCTAAGCGGCCATATATTCATATATTTAATTTACTCTGTTTTCCCCTGATAACGAGATAATAATTAAATTAATTTTCTTGAGATCTCGAGTTAATTATGTCCTTTTCCTGTGATAATGAGTTAATTTAATTTAGTTTTCTCAAGATCTCATATTATTTATGTCATTATCTCGAATTAACAAATATGTTTTCCCAGACAATGGGATAATTTTTCTCAAGATAACAATACAAATTAAATTAACTCGTTATCATAGGAAAATGGACATGAATAAATCGAGATGTTGAGAAAACAGATAAATTTCTTTTGTTATCACAGGAAAACAGAGTAAATAAAATATATGAATGTATGGCCGCTTAGGGCTTCTGTACCAAACAAGGCTAGTCACTGGTTTCTCAGATTCCTTGCTGTTCTCTTGGTGAAATGGTAGTGACCTAATTAAGAATTCCCCTCTTGCATTTTACTGTCCTTAGATGAGTTGTCAACAAGGTAATGATGTTTAGCCCAGACTAGCACAGATTAGTCCTGAATCAATGATTAGGATAAGTATCTTCTGGAGAACATAATTGGGCATTTCAGATACAAGAGCATGTTTGTTGGTAACTAAGCAGGCGATGCCGTGTGAAGAAAGAGAATGTATGCTTCACTAAAAAATAAAGAATATTGACCTAGTATTTTCTATTTAAAAATTATTTTTACATAGAATAAAGCTTGTCTTTCAATAAAAAATAAACAATTAACCTGTATTCTTCTCATTGGGATATTCATATCATACAACATAATAAATTTATTAAACAAAAATTACAATACAAAAATGTTGTTTTTATGACATATAACCACCGATACTACAGTTTAACTTTCTCAGTGTTCCTGCAACTCCTCTAAATGAAACCTGCAGGAGAAAAAAATGAATTTCCATCAAGTCTGCTAGGGTTCTATAGTCTATCCATCAATGTGGCTTGACGCACAGAATGCATTGTGGTGATGGCCCAGACTGCAGGGTCTCGCCTCCAGTGTGAATCAATGGCTGCTGCCTTGGGACTCAGAAACCGTTACGTTGGGGATGATAGTCTGGAGAGATAAAAAATAAAGAAATAAAATAAAAACCAGGAAAATAAGGCAATACAAAATAAAAAATTCTGTGCACTGTCACAGCCTCTATGTGTGCTTCTAAGTAGGTGATTTCAAAAGCTACAGTATGGTAATGCAAAGCCTACAATGCTGTTTGTACTTCTGACTGGAGATGTAAAAATGATTAGCATTACACCCCTGTGCACGTGCTCCTGAGTTTGTGTGTGCAAATATTATGCCAAGGTATCAGATGCCAGAGAGAGATGGGCAGCGTTGTTGTTCAATGTAAAAGAAACGTGTCTGGACCTTAATGGTGCTTTGCTTCAACGGTCCTATCTCTGTCCTTTATCAATCCATGCTTGCCCTTGTGCGTCTGATTTGCACACCATATTGAGTAAGGCTGCCCATTGGTTGAGGACTGGATTGGGAATAAAGAGTTCCATCCTGTGTCCTTATCAGGCAATCCCTTTTATCATTAACCCACAGTGATGGCACTGCAGAGGGTAATCGTCTGCGTTACAGCACCGGCATGCACAGCAAGAGGGCGATACTCTGCAAGGCCATTCCTGAAATGACACTGCAATAGGTAATGTAGACATACAGGCAATACAGTAACATAAAAAGGAAGAAACTAAGCACATTACAGTGTGAGTATGTAGGGGTTATTGGACTCCAGAGCCTCATTTTTCTTTGAACTTGTTCGAGTGAGTCCTGAATGTGTTTCAAGATGAAAGAAGTGCTTGTTCTGTGTCAACCGTGGTAGAAAGTCTGTCAAGGTAATTCTCAACAAGGCTGTGCAATAAAACATGCTTAAAATAATACAACAACATGGTTGGTCATTTACAGGTAAATATCAGTGCATACATGTTTGTCCACATTATGGTAACACATTACCACACGTGTGTGTGTGTGGTGTGTGTGTGTGTGTTTGAGTGTATGTGCTATTGACTAACCCACCAACGGTCATGCTATTCATTACACAATAATCTCATTTATGCAAATGCTTTTGCAGGCCAAGTACCCTTTTCTCACTCCTTGAAGATATCTTTGAATGCCTCCCCATGCTTCATCACACACATATTTGAAGACTGTGTAGATCAGGCATTTCATATTGCTGACAAGGTGGTATTTTGTATGTCACATTTCAATGACAAAAGATAAGTGACATTGAATGCTTGCCAAACAGTGTCGAATAAAGCCCCTTTTAAGGGCAGACATCTTCAAGGAGAATGAGAGGATTGACGGTGTTGAAGAGGGAGATGAGTAATAACTGAAGAAAAGAGGTTTGTCTTAAGAAGTGACACCAAGAAAAACGAGACCCACAAAAGTGTTCCCTGATGGAATTGTGCATCTTTTGATCCAATTGACTTCAATAGGATTCTATATTCTTTGGATTCACGAAACACATCTGATTCAGGTGCTTAAAGCTGAAACTGAAATAGATTAAACAGTTTAGTTTGTTGAGTTCAGTGCACAGATCACTTCAGAGAGATGTGTCCAGATTGTCCCTGGTTCTCTGCTTTCTGATTACAGCAAAGTTTTTGATCGTTCATCTTCTCAGTTAATTTCATTGCAGATGTAGTATTTGTCTTAGTTTTTTTTGTTTTGGACCATTCATAATAACTTTATTGTATTCAAATATAAATAGTGTCTTTGATTGTGCTGTCATGCAAAATCACAAAGCCAAACGTGAATGCGATGTTACTGCCTGTGTGCCTAATTGTCCTTCCTTTTGTCACTGTAAATAAAACTGTTTTTTACTCATACTAATATTGGTTTAAAGAATGCTTCAAGTAAAGATTGTACTGGGAGCATGTACCTGTTCAGGTTGATGGACGTCTTTTCGGGTTTTCGCTTGTGTTCTACTTGCATACTTTCCTTTGGGCCAGGCAATCTAATAGTTCCTTGCACTGCCACCCAACCCCCCCCCCCCCCCTCTCTCTCCCTCCCCCTGATGGTCGGTGTGGAGCACAGCTCCGGGTCATTCCCTCTCAAGTGGCAGAACGATTGAGCGTCAGTGGGCTGACATGCGTCTGCCTCGGCCCCAGACATTCCCCATGACAAATGCTCTCGGTTCCACCACAAGTGCAGAGTTTTTTTTATTTTATTTATTTTTTTAAATCTCCCAGGACGGTTGGTGTGAGGAGGCCGGCACGGGTGTGCTGGGACTGGGGCTCGTCGTGTCCCCATGACATGATGGATCTCATTGTTCCATCCGTCTCCACCCGTCTCCCGGTACATTGTTTCAGGGTTGCCTCTGCTTACTGGGTCGTGTAGAAAATAAGACACAGAACAAAAAAGGATAGAAAAAAACTCAGAGGGAATAGAAATGATCCTTACGATGACTGCTTACTGACAGTCATAGACTGGCAAGATATTTGTCTGAGACATGGGTTTGGTGGTTCATGGTTCATGTTTTGGTGTCAGGGGAGTCAGACACTGATGCATCCTCTGTTTATATCATAGTCTGCTTTAATTTATCACAGGGAAAAGGTCGGCCTAACAGCAATCCGCTTCGCTGCTCGTTGTGATCTTGTTGAAAGTTATTACTGTGTCTGAAAGTTCTTAGAATGTTTGATATACTGGAAAAATGGGTTTAGGTCAACTTGTTAACAGCTTTTTTGAGACAAAATACTTGGTGACTATCAGCTTATCATTTTGAACAATAAATATTAATGTATTACGTGATCGTTTGATTAAAAGACGAAGCTAACGATCCCAAACACCTATTCTGGAATGAATCTCCTGATCAATATGTAGTTTTCTTCCACCTACCATATTTATAAAAATATGTTTTAAGTCACTTCATGTTAAAGAGTATCTTTTAATGTTATGGTTGAAACGTTCATTATTTGTTATCCTTTTCATATACAATCTTTTAAAAGTTATATATACAACTGCAGTTGCCATTTAAACAGCAAATCACTTGAAATATCTCCCGTTTCTCACAGTGACATTATTAGCTTGTCTCACGCTAGACACCAGCGTGAACAAATGCAATAAAAATAGCACTTCCCATTATTCATTAGTCAGGGAGTTCTCTGAAGGACAAGATCTTTTCCCTATTCTTCTCTCTCTTTTTTGGGGGGGGATTTTAAATCTCCTTCATTGTCATCCTCACTTTCTCCAGATGTCATTAACCGTCCAGACAGTTCGGTCTGGAGATAATAATCACCCATCACAGTCCTCCCTGACACGCGCTCGAGAACCGCCATTAAGACTCAGGTTGGGGGGTTATTAGTGATTCGAGGGGTCCTTTGGAAGTCAAAGTCCAGTGGAAAGCGGAGTACAAGTGACATTTAGACCGAATCACCGTCATTAGGTCTTTGATTGTAGACTACAAAGCAGGTTGGTGGTAAAAGCTATGCCCTTTACACTGCGTATCGGTTACCGATTCCGCTGATGAAAGAATATGAACATAATAAAATGTGTGAAAGTGCGAGGGTAGGGAGCAATGCCACTGCATAGCGGAGCTACTGGGTAAAATCCGCTGAAAGCATGGGATCATTGAACTTCTGAGTCAGGAAGAGAGTTGGACTTACCCGAGATACCCTCAGAAAGTTTTTAACAACTTGGTTTGAACTAACATTCGCAAATGAGTAGGCTCACTGTGTTTTAAAGATAGCAATCCCCGCCCACCCCCGACAACCGCACACACACACACACACACACACACACACACACATACACACACACTTCCTTCGCTCTATTCACCTGCGACTAGGCTGGAGGTCCTTTCTGGTCTATGCAGGGTGATGTGGACATGTGTCTGTTCCTCATAGCCCAGCAGCCTACAATGGGCGACTGCCTTTTAGGATCCTCGGGAAGGAGAACCTCCAGGCCTTTGATCTATGCTGAACCTGAAACGTGCCAGGTGCTGCTCCGCCCTTCAAACCCAGTAGGACCTCCCTTCGCAGCACCGCGCCATCATCTCTGCACTATATTAAAGGAGAGCATGAAAGAGAATGGAGAACACATCTCTTCCCAGCTCCTGTCGCTGAACACCTTGTAAGCAAAACCCACTTTTCAGTTTTTCATTAACAGACAGACCTTTTTTTTTTTACACACAAGCAGGAATTTAACAATAATCTGTTAAATTTGTCGCTGTTTAATGTATTTTGTTGTGTTAAACTAGGGACTGTTGTTCTCTTCTGATACAGTATATATTGTATATCAAACGGCATATACATGCTCTCTCTTTCTTTCTGTCTCACATACACACAGTCACGCATACACTGTGTTCTGAGAAGGCTTGATGAAACAGTTGGAAGCTATAAACCCTATTAAATATGAGAAAACAAAGAAACGGCTCATTGAGGAGGAGAAAACACACTTACTCTCTTTCTCACCCTCTTCCTCCCTCTTTCTTTGCATATCGCTCCTGTGCCTCTGGCAAGAGCGCTGTGAGATTGATGTGTCTGCTGTATTCATACCTTCTGTAACTGTTCAGTGGAGCAGCAAGAGGCACAAAACCAGCAAAAATTCTTGAATGATTAATATACAGCAGATTGTCTGTGGCTAGATGAGACAAATCTCACATCAACTGGGAGAGCTGGGCGATATTGAAAATCATCTGGTATTTTCCCTGGCACCATATTGAAAACCCTTACTTTAATTGTGTGAATGAATTGAATAGGCTTTCCTGATGAATCCATTCTGCCACCAAGGGAATTCTGCAAATGAAGAATCACTGTTTTCATGCGTGCGTTTTCACCCACAAGCCATTTTCCTACTGTGGTGGATAGCTTGTTTACTCAAGCGGAGACTCCCGATGTTAATGCGCTATATAAACGGAATTCTGAGTGTATTCTCAACACATATTACATCGCATAAGGCGTACATGTCAGTCATTGTGGAGAGTGGAGAAACGGAACACAAGCGCTTCAGTATAGAAAACCCCTTTTTTTATTTCTGATAAGGCTGTATGTAATGCACTGCACTGTATGAATATCTACTTTGTTTCACTGCATGTCTTTCCAATGTGGCTGACACTTCGTCCACGCCACCTGAAATATATCGTCTCTGAACGGACTCTGTGAAGTGTGTGAGTGGGGGTAGAGGTCTACACACGCACATACACACACACACACACAGAGCACAGCAAAGCCCACTCCCGTTCTCCATAGCAGCCACAGAACAGAAAACAAATAAAGAAAATAAACAAAAAAAAAACTTAAAAGGGACTTGACATCTACTTTCGGATAAAGGGCCCAGTTGTTCTGTTGTCTGTCTCAGTCTTCAGCTCGTCAAGGAATAACTAGGGAATATCCGGCTTGATGTTATTAGTGAGCCATTTCTGTACAGTGTTTTATCTTGAGTTTTTTTTTTTTCACTTTACAAAAACAAAGCCTACAAGCATCTCCGCCTCACCAAGCACATCAATGAATGGCCAACACTTGTTTCTGGGCTCCAATGAGGCCTTTTTGAAGAGTCTCAATTCAAGCAAACACTGCCAAAAACAGTCCTATACACAGTGAAGATAAGACTGAACCTTTCAACAGGTTTTCACTGCATTCTCTAACCAGGGGGAAATACTGAAGCATCCCACAAAATGGAGTGGCCCAACTCTTTGCAGACAAAGTTTATAAGTGTATATGGGAGTTGTGTTAGGCTCCCCATCTTCTAATATGTATTTATATATGTATATATACACAAAGTATCTTACGTACAAAGTTAAAGAAGCGCTCATGCTGACAACAAAGAGTCAACTGACATTTCAGTCATGGAAGGTGAGATGTAAGGGTCGACCCCGTCACCTCTGCCCTTCCACCTCCATAGTGTTAGTTTACTCGCCGCTGGGCCGAGTGAGTGCGCAGAGTCCGGGGACCTAGCACCTGGTGGAGGTCTGGGTTCTAGTCCAATCCAATGCTCAACGCAGTGACCGCTGAAACACCGTGGCTCCAAAGGGAGTCGCTCCAAAGATGGACGCCCGCCACTGCTGACAATGTGAACAAAAAAACAAGCCAGAAAAAACCGATATCCTGCTCGTCTGCTGCCGGCAGGATCCAGAGTTTAGATTCGCTGAGCCTCAGGGAGAACGAGGCAGTTTACCATCGTGGTTGGAGACCAGAGGCCAAGGAAATGTTTTCTAATAATGTTTTCATAACCTCCAAACAACCCCTGCTAAGCAGTATTAAGAGATTGGGGGAGGAAGAGTAAGAGGGAAAGAAAGAGAGGGGCAGGGAAAAGAGTGTGCCGGAAATTGGCCACGGTTGTTGTGAGGAAGGAGAGTCACCAACGTGGGGCTCATTGATCAAAAAGAGGATTTGGTCGGCTTTCAAATCCTTGGCACCACACAAGCAAAGCTGTTTCTTTTTTTATCTGGCATGGACATTCTTTCAGCCAGTCCAGGTAATCCAGTCATTGAACGTTAATAGTTCTAGTCCATTCGGATCGGAGGAGTTGAGGGGTGTTGGAGGGGGGTAGGGGGGCGGGGCAGGTGCAGGACGGGGTAAGAGCTGGTGTAGAGACTGCGGAGGATAGCTCCTTGTTAGGTCTTGGGATGAATCTGCAACACAGAGGGGGGAGAGAGGAGGAGAGAAAAACACACACACACTTAGATAGAACAAAGGCAGTACAAGTGCATGAGGATTAGACCCTGAGGAATTCTATTCCCCCGTTATCAAAACAACAGGAGTCTTTTGAACTGAGAGACTTTGCGTAGCCCCCCCCCCCCCGTTTCCCCTCCCCTTTGCTGCTAGCTTTCAGAACAGACAGATACGTTACAAAAAAGGGAACAAACATGGAAATAGACGGTACAGTCCCGGCATCCAACCGCTTTTAGAGAGTTCTCGGAACAAGTGAATCCATTTGTGTTTTTTCCCTCTTACACTGTCTTAAATCTGCTACGACATTCATCCCAGTCTTCCTTCCCGCTTTACTCGGAGAGGCCAGGGTTTTATGCCTTCCGCCTCCTCCAACCGACCGACGCAACCAATCAATGGGCTGCACTTCCCTCCGGCCCCCCAGCAGAAACCTCTTCGGCTTTGGTTTAAAAAGGAACGGGGATCCTGCTGGGGCTGTCTGGACCGGCCTCTGCCCGTGACTCGGTTTCAAGGACTCGCATTCATGCCTAAGCCGCGGTGCTGAACACATTTCAATGACGCATTGTGCCTCTTTCAGACGGCTATTGACTTGGCTGCTTTTAACACTCGGTTCACAACTTATGTCTTGAATATGGGCGATGATGAATACGACCAGTCTAGATGCTGTGTCATTCATCTACCTGTGAGGAACCTATTCCGTCTATTCTATATTTATATACTGCAGTCTCAATAAATAGTATACACAAAGTGGGAAACCCATTTACAGAGATCTACTTAGCTCCTTAACTGTGCACATGGATCTTTGAAGCCCAGGCTTTGATCTGCTTGTATACGAGGCCTTGTGCAGTGCACACTGCATGCTATGGGGCTATTAAAAACTTCAAACCCTGTGGCTCACACTGCAAAGACATCCATTATTTGTTTAGCGGGTGGCAGACAGGTGTTTGTGCGTGTGTGTGTGTGTGTGTGTGTGTTGGTTTGTTTGTGTGAACGCGTGGATGCATGAGTGTTTGAACCTTAGGGAACATCACACACCAAAGCACTACTCCTTTTGGAAAGTCATGTACGGTATTTTGGGAGTCGGAGCTAGAGGATGAGTTGTGTGTGTAAGTGTGTGTGTGTGTGTGTGTGTGTAGGGCGAGGGCGTGTTACTGACACCTAATATATCACCCTCTATGCCACAATAGTCCTGAGATTGGAGCATTCCCCACCAGTGTATGACATTGATAACTTTGGTGCCCAAGGCCACACTGTACAACCACTGTGCGCTTCTACCAGATCTAACTTCAGTCATTAAGATGATATATTTGTCGCTTTCCATTCAATAATCAATCTTCCATCATATAATCTGGAGTGACGGAGTGGTGAACCCTGCCATCACTGATGGGGGTGGGGTGGGGGGATGGGGAGAAACCGTGCTGTTTTCCATGCCATCATGCAGATCCTCTCCGCCTCTCTACTCTTTTCCCCTAATTCGAACTGGAAAAGGAACGTGTGGATGGGTCGTTTTTCATCACTACTGGCCCCCTTTTTCTGTTGCTCCCCGTGGCTAATCCTTGGGTCAACCTAGCATGTGTCTCGCCCGACGCCACCTGGTCTGAGTAAAAAAAAAAAAAAAACTCAAAAAAAAACGCTTTTTCGCGGTTAGAGCCGAGAACGGCCTCTTAACGAAACCAGAATTTGGTCTGGCAGCCACTACATGGGCACACAGCCAGTCCTCTCTCTCCCTCTCTCTCTCCATCAATCCTCCGCTAACGGTGGTTTGTTAGGAGAGCGTTATGCTAATGCTGTCATATCCGCTCACATGCTCCGACGTCCTCCCAGCCGTCTCTATCCTCAGGTGAAGCAGTGCTGCAGGTACACACGGCCGTGAGCCGTGAAGGATCGCCTAAGTGTCCCCTTTGTGAGAAACGCTAAGCTGCTGGCATTCTAATTCACTGGGCTGCATTAAAAAGGCGACTTAGTCACACCTCTGTCAGTAGAAGAAAAAAAAAGCCAAGGACAGTCAGCTTAGTGTAAAATAATTTAGAGACGCCATATCCACCCTCCCTCCTTCACTCCCCCTTCAGACTTGTTTAGCACTGAAACAAATTGATGGAGTTCTATTGAATAGGTTCTTTAGAAAGGAGTGGGGAAACATATTTCATATTTATAGAATATTGAACAGAAGACTCCAGAAAACACAACACACCAAGATCCATTTAATGTGACATTGACAATGGAATAAAGAGTTAAAGGAACAGGAAACCACCAGTACAACTTTGATTAAGGCCTCCGTTTTTGGTAGTGGGAGGGATCATTAACAGTTAAAAGTCAGCTCTCTGCAGATAATGCTCTTAGCTGTTCACTGGCAGCCAGCCAGACATTTGATGATCATTGACAAATGTGACAAATGTGATGCAGAAGTTGCTATATTTTTCAGATTTAGTCATTTATCAAAACTGCGATGACACACGTTATACTGTATGTGATTAGCGTCAATTAGTTGTTAATTTGCAACCTCTTTTGTCATTATGACAGAACCAAACTAAAAGTAAAAAAAAGATGATCTTCTTGATGAAGACGTACATTATCTTAGATTATGGCATGAAGTTCATATTGACCAGAAGCCAGATTGCCACGTCATAATCTTCATTCAACACATTATGTATCAAATGGCAGGGATCCCTTTCTTTTGCTCCGAAACAGTCCCACAGGCAGGCCACATTGTGCTGCAGCAAGTGAATGGAACAGGTGCCTTTTGCTTCTCATAATAGTAGACAAGAGGCTATCCAAACATCAAAGGTAGGCCGTGGCTGAATTGCGGTATTTAGGTGAGAGAGTTCTCCTTAAAGGATGTGTGTGGGCTTTTCATCTTGCAGAGCTGAAGCCCCAGTTCGCTACTTTGACGTGACCCTTCCGGTCAAAGAATAATGGTAACGTTTGTTTTGATTCCTGAACAAGAAGGATATGTGGATGGTTGTTTGGCTAGTGGTAACTATTATTCAATGTGGTATGAAGTAAAGAAATCCTCAAATTCTGACTTTTAAGCTAAACGTATGACAAAAAGAATTCTTTCTGAACACGTCTGGTCGTATCTACTGTATATATATATATATATATACAGTGTATATACATATATACTATATATGTATATATATATACTGTATATACACACAGGCTAATTTAATTGGCTTAGCATAAGATAACATTTCTAAAGTAAATAAAAAAACCAATACAGCAGAATGTATGGTATGCCTAATGAGTAGTGCAGTATAGAACACTGACTACACTTTTTCCTTCATCAATAACGTACTGTATTTCATGCCTAGCGTACAACTTGAAGTCTCCCTGTGTATGTCCTGCATTGTACAGCAAGGGAGGTATCTAGACAAAGAGTGCCCGAGATAATCCCCTCTGTCTCCCAAAAACATTGAAGTCAGATCAACATCTCTCCTCACTAACAGGCAAAATTCTGTGGCTGTGTAGAATCAGCTCAAACCAGGTATTTTCATCTCAGTGTGATTTTCTCTTTCTTTCTGTCTTTCTTTCTTTCTCTCTCACTCCCTTCCTTTGCCTCTCTCATTCACTATCTCTCTTTTGGTTTCTCTCTTTTTAGGTGTGTAATTGTTTGGCGGGAGCAGAAATGAATTGATCTATTTAGCCAGTGGAGCGGGTAATGCAGATCTATGGTGGGAGAGATTTTTGGAGCGCTCCCCAGCTCCCATCCCAGTGACTTCCACAAACAAAAGGCCTGCCTTGTCTGTCTGCCGCTACAGAACAGGCAATGAAGAGGTCCCTCTCTGAAAGACAGAAAAAAAGAGAAAGAGAGGGAGGGAAAAAAAACAAGGGTGTCAGGCTCTGGCAGCTTCTTATTTTCATGCCAATTTAAAAAAAAAAAGATTATGTGAATGTGTCTCTGTGTGTCTTCTTCGAAACACTGTCAGTGTGTGTGTGTATGTATGTGTGTGTGTGTTTGTGTGTACACTTGTACACACACAATATACTTTTTGCTAAAGACAGCCTGTATACAGAGTTAGAAGTAGGGCTGTGTATTAGAACTATACATGATTACATTTCCTGAAATAGCAGCGACATAGGGCGCATTCAAGACACTTAGTGGCAATCATGAAAGCTACTGTATCTGATTCATTCCTAGACAACATTGTGCATGTGTCCACACAGTCAAGGTCAAACACAGTCATGTCTCTTCACTTACATGTGAGACTCTGTCGCCGAGTGAAATAAGATCAAAGACAAGTGTTCTCATCACAGCGTGATTATTTCTCTACCCGTGTCTCTCTTTCTCCCTCTGCCTCTTTCGCTCCCTCTCTCTGTTTCTCTTCTCTACCTATACATTTCCTGAACTATCAGCAACTAACTTCTCAAATAAGACACAGGGGTCTAGTTAAAACTGCAGTATCAGTATATCAAATCCAACATTTAAAATGTGTCTGTATGTGTGCGCGCGTTTTAGTGTCTGTATGTGTGCTAACAGCCTGATTATCTTCTGAGTGGTTTTCCAGAGCAAAATTGAAGCCCCGCAGGTTAAAAATAGAAAAAAGCACACATACAAAAAAAAGAAAAATTAAAAATAAAAGAAAAAACTAGTTGTAGGATGTGCAGGCTGTTGTCTGAACAAGCTCACTGTTTAGGAGGCAATTTGACCTGGAAGCAAGGTGAGCGAGGGATGCTGATTCTAAAGAAAGCCCCATAGTCCCAGATAAAACAAAAAGCTCTCATGTTGTCTGTGGTCTGTGGACCCCTGTCCACTGATAGCTGCCTAAAAACAATTCCCTCTGAGTAGGATAAGGACATCAAGCAGCAGCAGATAAGAACCCAGGCACCGAGAGGGGCATACCCAGAGGCCTCTCTCTCACACACACAAACACTCACAGAGACACAAGAATACACACACGGACAGACGGATGCAGGCACACAGAAACATAAACACACACACACACACACACACCGGCACACATAGCATGTCACAGATTAGTGCATAAGGGGATTGGCAGGATGGACAGTGCACTAGGCAGTGTAATCAAATGGTAACGGTGGCCAGTGGTAGATCTGGGACAGGGAACAAAGACAACAACAACAGGGAAAGAGGCTCATCCTGCCATTACACACTGATCAGTAACAGCATGTGGTCCAAACAGGGTTTGAACAATATGTGTGTGTGTGTGTGTGTGTGTGTGTCTGTGTGTGTGTGTGAGCGAGAGAGTGTATGCGTGTGTTTGTGGAAGGGAGGGAGTAGGGGGCTCAAAACAAATTCTACATCATTTCTCCCTAAGTGTATCCAACATCGATACAAACCGTATCGGTGGGGGTCTTTGTGTGTTTATGTGTTGCATCCAGTATGTATTCTGATTGAGTGAAGGGAGCTTGATGTGTATTTTTCGAAGCACTCGGGCCAAATCGTGGACCGCACGTGAACAAACACTTTCTCCGGTTATTTCTCTGTGAGTGTTTAGGCTTTACTGAATGTGAGTCAGGCCCACTCCTCCTCCTCCTCCACAGTCTGGTTCATGTTCAGGAAGAGAGAGAAGGAAGGGAAGAGGTAGAGACTAACCTGTACAGAAGCAAGAATGCAGCCCGATCACTGTGGAGGCATCCTCTGCATTCTGCTTCCGGAGCTAAAAGGGGGAGTAGGGTTGAGTGTTCTGTAGAGAGAGAGGGGGGTCAAGAGAGAAAGAAAAAGGGAGATGTGTATCTTTGGCAAGAAAAAAAAACCCAGCAGTAAATCTTTGAGTTGCTGTTACATGAGCCAGAAGTGTAACCTCCACTTTACTGACTAGTGAAGAGCTCACATATTAAAAAAAATACAATAGTAAAATGATTGGCAGGCCTATATATTATCATAGTCACTTAAAATTAATGAGGATTTTTTTTTTTTTTGTGCCAAAGCAATGCATTCAGAGTAGTGGATGCATTCTTTTCCAAGTCAAGCTTTGCGCTTATTTCTTACCTTGACAGGCTGGCAAAACCCATCCGGGCAACTTCTCGCTCACATTTTTAGCTGGGGTTGGGGGTTAACGGGTAGGGAGAATAGCTTGGAATAGCTGTTCTGTCTAGTGTAAAAGCAGGTGGAAGAACCTTGGAAAGAACCCCCCCCCCCCCTCCTCCCCCCATGCGGTCTGACCTTCCACGGGTGTTCTCCTCACCGCCATCATCACCGCATTAGGCCATGTGTCTATTCAAAGTCATGGTCACCCGCACTAAGAGAGGACTGGAAGAGTGTGTGTGTGTGTGTGTGTGTGTGTGTGTGCGTGTGTGTGTGTGGGAGGGGGGGGGGGGGGATATACGCTGGTTGCCGTCTCAGCAAGAGTCAATCGTATGAATACAAATCGGGTGATCAACCTGGCTGTCACGGAGTGCTAGATCCACTCCGGGGGGGCTTAAGTGTCTTTATGACTTTATCCTTTTGACGCTTTCATAAAGCTGTGTCGCGCGGGTTTTGCTTTTGTAAGTAACTGACGCCGGGGGACGAGCGGGTTGTTAAGTTGATCTCGGTGAAGAGTCGAGACTGAGGCTGCAACCGTTTGCTTTTACAGGCATGTGCGTTTTCTGTTACACTGTCGTTACCAAAGGCCGCTTACAGCTAACGGGAATCCACCTGGTTAAAAGGCTTTACATGTTGTTGTGCTGAATAAATAAACAGTTTGATCATACTCAACACTGAATGTAATTTGTATATATACATATATATGATAGTAATGTGCATGTTAGCAGGACCAGTTTCATATAGCAGTGTTAAAGACTGCGCAACAGTTTGAGAGCAGAAATGGCAACTGTTCTGCTAAAATAGTATTTTCCACAGCATCAGCGCTCAGTCTTATCTAAACGACGTCTTGCTGATTTTAATTATAGGTTATAAGGACACTATTTACTAAAACACATCATTGGCAGAGTTAGCCTGACTACAGTCAACAGGAGCTACTACAGTGGGGTATCAGTTTGTCTGTGTTCTGTATGCGTGTGAACGTACCCATTACTGCCTATCTGTGTGTGTGTGTGTGTGTCTGTAAATGATTGTCATGATGATGCATGTGTGTACTGATAGTATAAATGTAGAGGTGTGTGAATAGTATGTGGATGTCTATGAGTGCCTGTGAATGGTATCCAGAAAAGTGTGTGTGTGTGTGTGTGTATTAGTGTATGAGGGATGTTTTGTGAGTGCCTGTGAATGGTATCCAGAGAGGTGTGTGTGTGTGTGTGCGTTAGTGTGTGAGGGATGTTTGGTCTCACCCTGGTGGTCTTGATCTTGTTCCCGGAGGAGCACATCCATCCAGAGTTGTCAGGCAGAGTCTTACACTCTTCTCCCTCCAGACAAGGCTCCATCTCACACCACCATTTTCCAATCACAATGGACGCTGGAAGGAAAACACAGACACACACACACACACACGCACGCACACACACACACACACACGTACGCACACACAAAGGGTTAATGTTGCCTGTCTAGCAATGAGACCTCATCAAATTTAGTTTATGTGTCACATAAACACACAGTGCCATTAAAACAAACAGAAACACAGACCTAGACACTTAGATAAACACCTGCACACACAGACATGGGTAAAAGCCTTGTATTGACCTTTTATGTTTACAGTCCATTTTATTTTTATTGTTTTATATTGATAGGTCTTAAAATGAAAATTGTTTATATAGCATTCATATGCACACCTGAAAATCGAGTGCTGTACTATTTCTGAAAAGACGCGTGCAATCGACATATGTTCTTATCCAAAACAGAATGATTAATATTTCGTTTCCATAATGCAATGATACAATCTGGAGAGCAATAACATTTTTTAATCGAAACTAATTGCCTCTCAAGATTCTTCCTCTAGCTATCAGACAAAACAAACACATTCTAACCAAAAAATGCGTGATCGTGTGTGTGTGTGTGTGCGTGCGTGCATGCGTGGGTACAATATTTACATCTGCATACCCGCAAGTGAAATCCAATAGTCTAGTATGACACCTTTTTAAATACAGTATTTAACAAAACACAGTGGTGTAACATCCCAGCTAAGCAACAAATAAATAGTATCATAATAAAGAAGATGGTATTGTACAATAATCTATTCCATCAGGCAGCCACTGAGGGGCGGGTGGGGTGGGGGTGGCTAGGAGAGCGGACGTCTGTTTAAGCAGGGCTGTTCAGTGGAGATACAGCTCTGTGGAACAGGTCTTTCCTTTAGCGGGCGGCCTTTATGTTTCGATGTAGCACTATCGTTTATCCGGAGGTGTTTTTCCTCCAACAGGGCTCAGGGTTAAGGGTGAGAGGGGTTAGCGACAATCTTTCCAGCAGCGTTACATAAAGCAAACACCGCCTATTACTTGCTAAAGTGTACATCTTGGCTGATGCGGTGCAGAAGACCCATAGAGACAGACCCCAGAAAGCAGGCAATTATGGTCCACACAATACAATGCTTTCTGGTTGTAGATTGAACCTACCAGGGAATTTACTTGGAATGCATGGCACACACAGCTTAATGTTGAAGCAGTAAGACCACAGAACAACTCTGCTTTTATTTTATTCATATCTGGGGTGTCTATAAATGTCGATTAACTCATTGTCCTCTCAAAAGGTGAACGCTTCACAGTGTTACACCATGTACACACTGTGACATTCATGAATATATTATGGTTTCATCCATTTCATGCTTGGCATTGCGGTGACTGAACTTGAATATGGAAACATCAATTCCATTGATTTCTGAAGAAAATGCACACTTCAAAACAGTACTTTTGCACTCTTGACAAATTCCTTGTGGTAAAGTTAAGGATTCCAGGATTTCAATGCCTGAGTTTAACTTATTCTTACAAACCCTAAAAACCCCTCAGAAGCAGGCCAGGCAGAAAAGTTGGTTACCAAGGTTGCAGGCCAACTATTAATCAATAGTGAGCGTATAAGCTGAACTTTGTCTTTTCATGGCGAAAAAAATAAGGTTAAAGCACAGCTCTGAATGGCACATTGTGTGCTCTCCTGCTGTCCACAAAACATACAACACACACACACACACACACACACACACACTAATTGGCCACAGTACAGTTGTACCACTGCATGAATCAAATAGAAATACAACACGCTGTTCAGCAAAATCTCAGGTTTTAGCTCAGTAGATAGTGTAACTGTGACCGAGCTAGCTAGCCGAAATGAGAGCCATCCTCCTTTCTCTATCTGGGTCTACATTAGCATTAAGCTCTGAGCTCCCCTTTGGCACTCCAGCTAAATAACCATTCATTATCACTCAATCCTCTCTCTCTCTCTCTCTGTCTGTCTTCCATTGTGTCATTTGGCTTTCAATATTATGTTAGCTCTCAACCAAAACTGGTGAAGATATACAGTATACAGTATGTGTGTCATTACACCGACCGATCATGTAAAAAAATAAAATAAATGGTTGATTGATTCTCTTAACAGTGTGTCAGTTGCTTTCCACACAGTGGCGTTCCATTTAGCCTTTCCTTTTGTCTTCTCCAAACCATGGGATCTCAGAACTTGTTTTTCATTAAACCAGCACTGGGGAGGATTTATATTCAACCCGTTCTGAATGCAAAATCCACTTCAAATTGAAAATGGTAAAGTAATACCTGCGACAGAAAAATCAATCTTTTGAAATAGAAAAGAAAAAAAAAATATTGAGGAGAGAGAACGAGAGAAATAGCTGAGATTAAAATACTGCCCTAGTCGAGGTATTGAAATATGAGGCATACTTAGCATGGAAGATGAATGCTATTTACTGTGCTTTGCACCACATTGATTTTACCTTACATTGTATGCCATTCAATATGGGCAGTCAACAGATGCGAGCAAGCTCTTTCAATAGTACAATTGCTGGCACTATTATTGCTGTGCTACATTGTGTCTTCTGACATTCGATAGAACTGATGGCAATTGTGTGTCTCAAAAAATGGCTTGAGTTTCATCTGCTCTCAACACATAAGAAGTTAAATTACTTAATATTATGTAATAAAATAAAACATTTGAAATCTTAGCTAAAAGTACATAAACACAATCATTTAGTTATTTAGCATTTAGAAAACATTTCAAATGCTTGCGCCTGATTTTTTTCCATTTGTACAGTCTTAATTACCTATACATTTTTCAGGATTCATGCTATCTGCATCTTCATGGAACACCATTACCTCCCAAGAACATCTTGAAACTTGGAAATAATTGTGACTCTATTCTACACTAGACTTACCTTATCATGTTTAAGCCGACTGAATGGGAAATGGAGTCGGCAGTTATAGTGTCGTATCGAATAGACCCCTCCAACAGACAATATATATATTTATATATATTTAAGCAAAAGACAAGAAATCAAAGATAACTGAATACAATTTTATTTGTAGACTAATGAGGCCAAATGTCCATTTATATTAATATGTGCTGCTTTGAATAAGTGAGTTTGTGTGTATGCTTTTATGTTGACGTCATAGTAAAGTATAGACATAGCACCTTCAAAATATCTAAAGTTACAGGACTGACTCATACCAGGCAGTGAGAAAAAACCATAGGCATCTCATTTTTAGCATGTACTAGAGTAGTTATTAAATGCATATGCTGAATTATTTCTTAATTAAATTGCAGAAATCGTGAGCTTAGAGTCACAAGGTTCTGTCTCCATTTTTGTCGAAATTGAGTTTTGTTTTTTTACATTTTGAACATTTCTTAAGGCCTGTGTGATGTTATAAAAAATTTTTTTTTTGGGTCAGTAAATCATCAAATAAAAACTGCATACCCATTTTGCGAGCTTAGATGTGAAAACTTTGATCCTCAATATCTCTTGAGGAGCCTAAACAGAGATGGAATCTTATAACTCTAAGCTTACAAAATGTCTAAAACTTAACCTCAACAAATCACAGTGTTTGGAATTTGGCAGTCATTCGTCAGTGGGCATGTGGTTTGAGCTCCATGGGGCCGAAAGAGACACATATTCAGGGTTACCATGGACGCAGAGAGCTGCATGTTCACAGCTGGAATCAGACAAGGGCATCGAGTCGTGACCTTGACCCCAGGAGAAGAACCTACGTTTGGGCTAGGAGCCACGGTTTCCTCCCCGGTGACCCAACCCAATCTCTGGGCCTGGTCCACAGCCTGGTCTAAACCCCCCCCAGCCTCCCACACATGCTCCCAACTGCGCGATCAGCAAAGCATTTACTATCTCAGCAGCTTTGTGGCCCCCATTCCCCAAAACTCCTTCCGAGCCGTCAGTCATCCTCTCTAAAAGTGAAGTGCAGATATGAGGATTATAAGAGCAGAATGGTGTTAGCACAGCCAGGCATCTATACAGGGCTAGTAATCACACTCAAAATGTT